>PVIU01005753.1:0-109553 GCA_004026605.1 Ondatra zibethicus | reverse complement strand
GAGGGAGAAAATGGGCAACACTAAGAGCCGGAAGTTCCGGGTGAAAACACACCTCACAGCCAATCATTCTTCTCTCTGCAGCGGGGCGAAAGCTAGGTTTGAAATGTGAAGGACCGAGTCTCACTGCCATGGCTCCCCATCAGCCCACCCTGACTAAGGCACTATTGCGCTCTCGGCACCTCCTCTGGAATGCAAAATGACTTTCTAGTTTTACCTGCCACTCTGCAGCAATATTGTCAACGATTGGTTCAATTGCAAATGCCCTCCAAGTCATTTAACTAAATCCTACCTATATAAAATAGTCAACTGTGCTCTCTGAGCAATTCCCAGCTGTAAAAAGAGAGCGGTAGGGAGGAATTCTTCGCCGTAGCTAATTGAAAATACTGCACATATAATGCATGATTTAAAGTACCCAGGAGGAGTTTCAATTTGCATTCCCTATTTTAAATGTACAATCAAATGCTGTCTTAAAGTGCCCTACACATTTAATTCAATATAACTTGCCTGAAGCCCCAGACATTCCTAAATTTTAGCACTATGAATTAATGATGGGAGGTTTTTAAGGCTCCAAGTGACTTTTAAAAACAATGGCTTGAAAGGGGGGGGCGCTCTTTTTCTCGAGAAAACAAACATTCCATAGGTTTGACTGGTTTAAACCTGTTAGAAGAAAAGAGAAGAAAGCTCAAAATGGCAGCAGGATGCCAGGATGCCTCACAGGAGGAAGGTACCAGTCATAAGAACATACTCACCAAGGAGGCACAACCGAGATCTCGAGAGTGCCCAGAACTATATGACCCAAGATGCAAAAGCCCTTTGGACATTCCAGACCAGAGTGATTGACAATTATACCCATGGGGATGAAGACAGAGGCTGGAGATTTAATGTATGCTATTTGGGAAAAGGGTGTAAAAGTGACCACCTTCCGTTTCTGAGAGCCTTGCAGGTTTCGAAGTAGCTTGTGCACTTCCCAAGTTAGCAAAGCAGTTACTGAGGTCCTATACCAAGAACCTTCAGAACGGATGAATGACAGAAGTCCTTAAAGGAAAAGAAACAAGACAAAAAGTGGCATGTAGTAAGAAGAGCTTCAGGCCAAGGAGGGAGGCAGCTACTTGCCTTTATAAATGCTTACACTGTTTGATTACTCCTGTTCCACCAAGTAGTAAATAAGAAAGACCATGAGAGCGAGGGTGGGGGGAGGCACTGCTCCCCATAACAGATAAGAGGGACCAATAGTGGTACCAACTAGTAACTCATAACTACCAGCACAGAACAAAAATCATGAGCCACTAAAGTCAGGAAATACAAGGGACATCAAATATACATCTACTGAGGGCATGAAGGTTCCAGGCACACTTTGAACCCTCATCTTTGGTCTATAAAATGAGAAATGAAATTAAGATGAAAAAACTCACAACCTAGAAATTTCCATAGCCTGTCCTCAGGGGTGAGGCTCTTACATTATCTATAGTTAAGCATAAGAATGGAAGGGGTGTAGTTGTGTATAACTTTCGATGAGCTAACTACCTCTGCTTATTGGCTAGGAAAGAGTCTACATGGAACTACCTCGGGGTTTCAGTCCTATGAACTGGGCCACTAACTTACACATTTTTTAAAAATGTATCCTTGCCCATCGTGGAATTTGCTATGTATATCCGGATGATCTTACAGATTTACCTGCCTCTGTGCTGAGACTAAAGGCATGTGCCACCATACCCAGCAACTTGCACAACCTTACCAACCCCTCAAGATTTGTTGTTCCAGAGCTCTGGCTTGGTTCTGAATTTTGAGATAGGTCTTGCTAAGTGGCCTTGATATGTCAGTGGTTCAGTAATTGGTCAGGCTGACCTTAAAATTACGGAGGTCCTCCTGCCTCTGCCTCTGAACCATCACACCACGGGGTATGCTATTCGGCTAAAAGACCTTGTTTATCTGTCATCTGTCTGGGATGCTGGTAACTGTTAGTCTAACTCTAAATAACAATGAGCGTCCTGACAAACTCTGAGCTTTAATTCCACACTTCACGCTGTGAACACCAGTGGGAAATGTCATCTACGCAGCCATTTTTTTCTGACGTGCAAGGAAAATGTGCCACCATTTGATCACCTGCTTTTCTTACCCCCCTGGCACCAGAGAACATTTATTATCTTTTCCTCAGGGCAAGCCCAAGGAACATAACCAAAAGCTGAGCCTGTCCTGCAGAAGCCCAGGGAGAAAGAGAGGGAGAAGAAAAGATCCATGTAGCTAAATTAGATCCCTAAGACAGCCATGTTCCCAAACAGATGTAGAAACTAAACATTCAGGTGTTAAAAAGAAAGTCCTCAGAATTCATTGGAGATATCACACTGAAAATGGATTCCTCCAGGAAACAGGGAGCCAGTGTTTTGCATTTGTTATTACCATTGCTATGGCTGGTGTGAAGTCAGCTATGGCACCCACTGATGTGACCCTGTGATATGTAGTCTCCTCTTTTGGGGGGCGGTTCTCTTAACCAAGTCTCCTGCCCGCCAGCTTTGGTACAGCCAAACTTCCTAAGCAGAGCTTTCTGGTGAGCTACAGCAAGCAAAACTAGCTGCCAAGAAAGTATTACAAACATGGAAGCGGTGGGAACAAACTCTATGAGCCACCGTCCAAAATAAACTAAACACATAAATAAATATATGTGTGTCCAAAGGCAAGAATCTGGAAATACTTCCCGATAAAGCAAGGGGGTGAGCAAAGAGGAGTGGCCCTTGGTTGTAGGGCTTTATCACAGTAATAGAAATAGCAATTCTATATTTACAAGCCATCCCCACCATGAAACCGAAATAATTCTTCAGAGCTTAGAAACCATCCAGGTTGGGGTTGGAGAGATGGCTCAGTGGTTAAGAGCACTGCCTGCTCTTCTAAAGGTCCTGAGTTCAATTCCCAGCAACCGTATGGCGGCTCACAACCATCTGTAATGAGATCTGGTGCCCTCTTCTGGCCTAAAGGCATGCTTGCAGGCAGAATTATTTACTGTATACACAATAAATAAATCTTAAAAAAAAAAGAAAAGATAGGAAGCATGGTTCCAAATTCAGTTTCCTCCCCTGGTTTGCCTCAACGTCCCTTGCTATGCTAGACGCTGCCACCTTCTGAAGGCTTCTAGGAAGGAGTCAAAAAAAGGGGACATTTAGCTATTTCCTACAAGTCTAAGTTCACTCAGCACAAACGGGGGGCACAGACCAGCTGCCTCATCTTTGCCTGCTTTCATAGATCACACACCTGCTCAGGGACTCAGTGCCCTGCTCTATAGTGAGGGCCAACCCTTCATCCATCCTCTACAACAGAGGTAGATGAGATGACATAGACCCTAGAGCTCTTTCTCACAGGACTGACCACTTCTCTCTGCCACGCCCAAGCTATGGCAGAGGAGCAAGGGTTTCTAAATAAAATGAACGGACGAAAAAGAAAAGAAAAAACAAGAACTTAACATTCACTTTCTGGAATGGACAGTGTACCAGGGAATGGGCAGGGTGGGCAGACTGGCTGAGCTTCTTGTCATAGCTGCAAGTTCTCAAGAAAGATGATATTCTGCAACGATGCAGAAAGTGAGTGGTTTCACTGGAGACTTACAAAGTTCTTAAAGGGGACACAGCATTGTTGACATGTCACACCACACATGAGATGTGCAGATGACATATAACCCAGCCATGTCACACAGCCAGAGAGACAAACACAAGCGAACATGTAGGGTGTGTCTCCCTCAAGGCTGGCACTGACAGTGCTTCTTGAGGAAAACGCCACTCCTAGCTGTAGTCTCGACTTTCCTTCCAGATATCCCAGATGCAGAGCTGAATTTCCAGCACACCCAGCACCCCTCCCCACACTGGTCAAGAAAGGACCTTTCTTCCAGGAGGTGTACTTTCCATTAATGGCCTTCTAGCTCCCAAGTGTGAATGCCTATCATGCAAACTCAGTTTCCTCTCTTCTCAGAGAAGATCCTCGCTACCCTCACAAGTTTGGGTTAACCAGACTAAACAAACTTTATGACTAAGACATGAAATCACATGTACTGTGAGCTAGAAATAGTACTTGTCTTGCCACCCCCACCTTCCACGAAGCAATTTATTTTGGCCTCTCCTCGGTCATCCTCCAGTACCTACTATCATTTCTGTTCCCAGACACCACGTCTCCCTTACTAAGTGACATGTCACAGGCATGAAATGTTGACTCGGTTGCTATGAAAAGTCCCTGAGGGAACATCGGTGCAATTGTCCTCGGAGGCGAAAATATAATTATCCATGACCCCTAGGGCCAATGACTGACTGTGCAGATGCCAAAAAGTGACCTTTAATAGTCTTTTCCTCTGACAGTAGACAGGGCCTCAGTTTTGCTGGCTAGTTTTTATGGCAACTTGACACAGGCTAGAGCCATCAGAAAGAGCCATCAATTGGGAAGGGGACCCTTACTGAGACAATGCCTCCATAAGATTAGCCTGTAGGCAAGCCTGTAGGGCATTTTCTTAATTAGTGATTGATGGAGGAGAGCTCAGCCCATGATGGGTGGGACCCCCTCTGGGCAGGTGGTGCTGGGTCCTATAAGAAAAACAGACTGAGCAAGCCATAGGGAGCAAGCCAGTGAGCAACACTCCTCCATGTCCTCTGCATCATCCTGCCTCTAGATTCCTGTTTCAGTTCCTGCCCTGACTTCCCTCACTGATGGACTGTTGCCTGGAAGTGTAAACTGAAACAAACCCTGTCCTCTTAAGCTGTTTTGGCCATGGTGATTTTTGTTTTGTTTTGTTTGAAACAGGTTTTTTCTGTACTTTTTGGAGCCTGTCCTGGAACAAGCTCTTGTAGACTAGGCTGGCCTTGAACAGGCAAGAGATCCTTCTATCTCTGCCTCCCGAGTGCTGGGATTAAAGACATGTGCCACCACTGCCTGGCTGGTCATGGTGTTTTATCACAGCAAGAGTAACCCCAACTAGGATATTAGCTAATCCATTTCCTCATCATTCCAGCCCCAGAACTGGATGACATTTCTTGGCCTATGCTGAAGATGCAATTGAATTTAAGATTGGATACTTAGCAAAATAGGGGAGATGATACATGTTATTCCTAGGCCTGGCTCATCATGCAATCCCCCTGAGCCTGCACACCGTTCTGCATGTGCCTGTTCTTATAACCATGCATACTGAAAGTACACGCTTCCTATGAACAGTGGGTCACACTTTCCAAAGTCATCCACCAAAACTTTCATCTTTGGTGTGCAAACTAATTTCTCCTCTGAGCCAAATAAACCATTTTTTGGCTGAAACAAATCAACAAAAAACAAAGTTTATGGCAAATGGAATTTTGTGGCCACACAAGTAAAAGAAACAAAGACTATTACCCACAGGGCATCTAAACACCCACATTCATGACTACGTTCCCACCCTTCACCTGTGCACAGACTTACCTCACAGACATCCTTGTGACACTTAAGTCACTTCTCTGCCTGAAGGATTTCACATGAGGCCTCCCAGACCAGACGGCAGCTGCCTACGAACTGGCTATCACTGTCCTCACGTCACAGACGAAATCTTGTCACTTACCTGTAGTTTTTCGGTGGGGACTCTGGGTTCTCCAGCTACAGAACCATAAGTTTCCGCAGACTGCCTGAAGGATTCAGCATGATCTTCCCAGGCCACGGCTCATCAGGATATCAGTGGCTTCTCTGCCTCTTAAGATCACAGACTACTTTTTTTTTATTTATTCTTTTTATAAGAGACATAGGAGGGAAAGACTCTGGCGTAGCCGTCTGAACAATTCAAGCCCCCCTGACCACTAACCACTCTGACATGCTAAGCACCTCATTAGCGTCATTAATGTTGGCAGCTTATGACTGACCCGGTGAAGCACCAGGGGCAGGATGGAGGTCACAGGATCAAGTCTGCTCTGGTGAGGGAACACTGACCACATCAGTGAAAGAAGATAAAGAGCAGAACAACTCCATCGAAACCTGACTGTCACGATTGAGCACGTGCATTTGCACGTGGGTATGTGAAGCTGTGCAATGTCAGGTATCTTCCTCTTTTGCTTGTGATCTTAGTTTGTGGCACAGAATCTCAATAATTTCAGCTAGAACAGGTAGCCAACTAGCCCCAAGGACCTGCCTATTTGACTCCTCAATTCTGGGAGGATAGACACACATTGCCGATTCTACACGAACACTGGGGATCCGAACTCAGGTCCTTGAACTTGTGCAGTAAACACTTTACTGAGCCATCTCTCCAGTCCCTTCACTGTTGCTTTTGTACCTTCTAGAGAAGCTGTTCTCAAACTGTGGGTCATGGCCCCTTTGAGGGTTAAATGACCCTTTCACAGGGGTCACATAGCAGATATCCTGCATAATATATTTACATTACGATTTAGAACAGTAGCAAAATTACAGTTATGAAGTAGCAAGGAAAACAATTTTATGGTTGGAGGGGGTCACTGCAACACGAGGAACTATAGTAAAGGGTCACAGCATTAGGAAGGTTGAGAACGACTGCCCTAGAGCCCACTGTGGTCACTTCCCATGTGTCACTGTGACATGCCACTGCTCTTGGTTATCCAGAACACAGACATGTTTTCAACATGAGTGGATGAGAACCCCACGGTCGATGTCTGTCCTGTCCATACATCTGGGTGTCTATTACTGAGTAAGTACTCAAAACCCAACTTGTAAGTTGAATTTCACCACAGTGACAGGACCATCATTCAGTTTCTGAATGTCGTGGGAGGGGCGGGCACATCAAAGAGTGAATCTGTAGAATCTCTTCCACTCTCAAGACAGATTCCTCTTCGGGAGGATGGGAGTACAGACAGGAGGAGACATGAGCTGGCCAGACGTTTCTAGGGAATGGATGGGACCGTCCACAAGTCAAGGGTCCAAGCAGGCAGGGCAGTCTGCTGCAAAACTGTACCCAGACTTGACACCCCGAGAGCAACAGGTGGCAATGATCAGAAAGGGGGAATTGTGTCACAGCCCTGACCTTGACGTAGATTTAAGTGCCTTCATTTTCTAGCTCCTTCGGTGTGAAATGGGACAGACACACTCTTTCTCTAACAAAGAAGGGAAACCCTCACCATGTGTACTCCCACCCCCTCACCCCCACCCCCGCCTACTGTGGAGCACAGACAAACCTGGAGCACAGACAGGCGGATGTTTGACGCTGGCTACCCACAGCAAATGCATGTGGAGCTGGGATTTAAACCCAAGTTCTTTCGACTCCCAACATGAGTCCCTGCCCAGCGATGTCTGATCTTTTTATCCCAAGCGTCTTTGCCTTGTTGCTCAGCCAGCGAAAACAGTGATTCAGAATAAGAAGTTTCCTCCGTGGGAACACGTGGTTCCAGACTCTCTTCCATCTACGTTGCATCTGCGCAAGTTGCTCTGCACATCTGCAGCCCATAATTCCTAAGGACAAACTCCGGCCCACTCCCACCTTACTATCACTGCTGCTAGGACTCATCACAACCAAGCATGAAAGGTGCTTAACAGCCCTCACAGAGGGCTATCTGTGAATTTTTCATTTCTTTCTTCTCCTTGGAGTTTCTCTACGCCAGGCACAGTCAAAGGAACTCAGAAGGCTAAGATAGGCTTGTGGGTCGTCACAGGACAGGCAAGACACATACAACTTAGAACAAGAAGGGAAGGGCAGGAGAGCATAGCTTAACCACACCACACAAAGATATCTTAGTCAAATAAGTGACACAGACCTGTAGGAACAACTCTTTTCAGTCCTTCGACTACGCTGGATTAATTCACATTTATATGATCAGCACTTCGATATTCATAATTTACCACCTTCGTGCACAAGAAGAAGTTTATTATCAATACCTAAGCACCATAGGCCAATCTTCTAAATTGCCATTTTAAGAAGCTAACAGACTTGGCAGAAAGTGATGTGAATCTCTTAGTGAATTAATTTCATAAAGAAAATTCATGTCTTTAGAAAGGAAACCCTTTTATAATTATGTGATCCACCATACCAAAACTCCATGGTATCTCCCATGCCATCGTCAGAACTACACTTGTCAGGTAGAGGTACATACTTAAAGCATTGCATTAAGTCTCAAATGGCTAAGCTCCAGGAAAACGCCAAGACGACTCTATCAGCTACCGCAGAAAACACAGGTCTGATGTGGGGGAATACTTGCAAGTTAAACATTCTTAGAATTCTTGTATAATTAGGGAATCCAATCATACTTAAATGAACTCGAGTTCTAAATACATTCAGCACATCTTTAAATGAGTCATTTCTGAGTTGGGGAGATGTTTGACACAGAAGTGTGAGGACCGGAGTTCAGATCCCCAGAGCCTGGGCAGAGGTGGTCAACGTGTAATCTCAGCACTTGCTCAGGATGCAAGCATAGAATCCCTGTAGCAGACTGGCTAGCAAGAGGAGCCACTCAGGATACATGCACCAGGTCTGAGACACACAGAATAGGAATCTTGGAGAAGACAAACACTCACCTCTACCACTACGGCGAATACAACCCAGAACTTTGACCATGGCCATCTCCTGTCCTACTAGACTCCATTCCTACCTAAGATATATTCTCCACTCTCTCTTCACAATACTCAAGAGGTGGTCACCTTCATGCTCAACTCGCAGACAAAGTTGGGGCTTAGGAAACCTGAGAAACCTGGATATGGTCTCCTGCTGGCAACTGATAGGATCTAGATTCAAACCAAAGTCTACTGGGCTCCAGATCTGGAGGAGAAGGAAAACGCGGGACAGGGCGAGGAGGAGCAGAGAAAGGGAAGGAGGGGAAATCTCTGTTATGCAGAAGCAACGAGTTTTGAATAAAGCATAAGCTTTACAAAAAGAAAAAGTTAAACCCCAAGTAGACTTGAATTAAAATAATCAGGTTACACTCATTCTGTAGAATTTTATCCAGCTCAGGCTAAGTTGGTCCTTAGGACTGTGTGCAAATGCATTCTCCATCCAAAGGTCAGCACTAATTTTAGACTCCAGTCTGGGGGGGGGGCATGTCTAAGGAACAAATTGGGAGGCCAAATGATATAAACATAGTACTTCAAACCACATAAAAGTGTCGGCCTATTCTTCCTTCACGCACTTGGGCTACCATGCCCTACAGAAAAGGCAGTGGCTCGAAAAGGCAGGAGACTTTCTTTTTGAGAAGGCATAAACACAGCTGGGAAGTGACCGAAGTCTTTGCGATCGGTGCCACCAGCTCATAGCTCACAATCTTAGACCTGATTCTGCCATGACATACAGGCAGCATGACCACAGATACATCGGCTTTGCCACTCTTCTTTCACAGCTGCGTGAGTGGAGGAGATATCAGCTCCTATTCCAGAGGTAGGCAGCAAGTCCAAGGAGCCCACTAGAGCCTCCATCACCTGAGGACAACTTACATGCTTAGCACACCTTACCCCAGCCAGACCCACCTCACTGAACACCTGACTCAGATCTCACCACTCGTAAGAGCCCCATTCTCATAACTGCAGCCATTGGTGTAGAGAAAGGCAAGTGACCAGAACTGAGCCAATCAGATTTCCTCCCAGTGTCAGTCCTCTCCCCCTCCCCGCCCCACCCTGCCTCCCCCAACTAGAATTGGCAAGAAAGCTTCTTCCCTCTTCATCTCGGATAAGCCTAGAGCAAGTTGTAGTCAAGGTCTTCCAGGAAAAGAAGAGTCAATAGACCAAAGGAAAGAGATGAACCCGAGGCTCTCAGTCTCTGGTTCCAATTTCAGAATCAGATCTCAGGGGCAGTAAGTAAAAGTCCCTTAGGGAGCACATTCCTGCTGGAGTTGTTTTGATTAGGGTTCTGCACTGTAAGGACAAGGTAATGCAGGTATTAATAGCTTTTTATATGATTAGAACAGAGATCAAATCCTCAATGAAGGAATGTCTCAGGTAGAGTCATATTCAGAATATGAAGGAAAACAAACAAACAAATAAAAAAAAGCCAACTGATAAAAAACAATATTTACCAGTAAGCATCTGTATTATTCCTGCAGGGCCCTCCAGGAAGGAAGGTGACACTTGCCTTTGTACTCACCTTCCATGATTTTAAATCTCTCCTTTGGGGGACAGGAGAGATGGCTCAGTGGTTAAGAGCATTGCCTGCTCTTCCAAAGGTCCTGAGTTCAATTCCCGGCAACCACATGGTGGCTCACAACCATCTGTAATGAGGTCTGGTGCCCTATTCTGGCCTGCAAGCATACACACAGGCAGAATATTGTATACATAATAAATAAATATTTTTTAAAAAATAAATCTCTCCTTTGGTAGTTGCTAGGGCTCGAACTCAGGATGGACAACATACATTCACAACCCAGCTGCACCTTACTCATTGTGAGTGTATCCTGTGTTTGCTATGAACTCTCTTGCTACCCATACCCATTTTTAAGATTTTGCCTATAAAATCAAGCGGTTGTTTATCCTATAGCGAGATGTGTTGGCATTCTACAGAGGACAGGCAGAAGGGTGGCAGGGTCCTAATGCTATTTTTGGTATATTCTCAAGAGAAATCCCTTAAGTAACCAAAATCCTCATTTGGTGTTGCTGGGGAGCATGAAGGCCAATGTATCTACCAAGGTTTGCAGCTACAATAAGAAATGCCTGCAGCTTTTTCGAGAAAAAGAGAGAGAGAGAGAGAGAGAGAAAGAGAGAGAGAGAGAGAGAATGTTAATGTTAAAATTTTGTCCACATTTTCTTTCTTTCAAGGATCAGTTGCCAAGACGAGAATGGCACAGTGGATTCCCATTCTCCGATTATCTTCTGAGGTAGAGGTAGAGGCCACGGTGAAACAGCAGCAAGGGTCTGGGTGTTCCTGATATGATCGTGAACTAGGATGTCTACTCAACCTTGAGAGATTCAGACATGAAATGGAGGACATGGTTGTCAAAATACACCAACAGGATTACGAAACAGGAGATTGCTCAGGCTTGGTGGCCATTCCTGGCCAAAAAAAAAAAAAAAAAAAGTATTCACAAGAGTTGCTGACTTCTCCAGCCTGGGCTTAAATCCAGACCTAGAAATCAAACAGCAAAATAAAGCAGAGCCTTGTGGGCTATGGAAAAGACCCAGGCTACTCAGTAGAAGATAGCGGGTCTCCAAAGAATAATAACATCATGTAAGTTTTCAGCATCCTTAGACAAATTGTGAACATACAGATAAGCGATAACCTGAAGATGTGGTTTACTATACTTGACTCTATTTAGTCCCCAAGGGTAATTTTTTTTAAACCAACATTGATTTCCACCTCAGGCATGCAATCTATTCATGAAGAAAGATGGTTTGGAAGTGAGGACCAAGCACATTTATATATGGAGAACAGGCTCACAAAGAAGATCCAAGCACAGGGTCTTAATTCATTTCACAATTTCATAACTGCCTCCGAGAAGAAGTATCAACTAAATCTTCCCCCTTGGTCCAGGTGCCATTTCTGAGTTCTAATGCTAAATGACTTCACAGGATTATGAAAGAAAGAGATGGACGGGAACTTCATGGTGTGTAAGCACAGAATAATACACTCAAGAATAAAGTCACCCAGACTTGATATTTATGAGAAAGCTAGATTAGAATGGAAAGCCAAGAAGCTATAAGTTTTTTTTTTAAAAAAATCTATAAGACATTTAATAAGACACTGTGGATGTCATTTATTTCTGTGATATCCACTGTATACAGAAGGTTCTACATGGTTAAGACTGTCAACAGCACAACCCAGATCCTCTCCGGTCCAGGGTCCTTTTCAACCAAATTTGGTTGAAGGGAGCCAGCTCCATGACAAAATAAAACAAACAAATAAGCAAACATGAGAAACAATGTCACTAAGAAGGCACATATCATCGTCACCAAGGCTAGCAGAAGTACACTACAGTTCACAGTGCATCATCCCCGCCTTACACAAGCCATGAGAGGCAAAGTGAAAGCTCAGACAGTAGTAGGCTGAGAAAGGTTAGGAGGATAATCCATGCAGTCACAGGCAGAGCAGCGCTTCTCTATGCCTTTGTTCCCTAATGCTCTACCTCAAAACACGCGGTCACTCAAAACATTTTAAAAAAATGCGGAAATAAGAATGCTTGCCCTGCAAGCATAAGAACCCAGAGCAAGTCCCCAGAGCACATGCCCAAAAAAGAAAAAGAAAAAACAAGTCAGGCATGGTGGCATATACTTATAAACCCAGTTAGGGAGGTAGAGACAATAGGATCCCCGGGGTTCTCTGGTCAGGCAGCCTTGCCTAATTGGTGAGCTTCAAGTAAATGAGAGACTCCCAAAAAGCAAGATGGCTACCAGCAAAGGAACATCTGAGGTTGTCCTCTGGCCATCACACACAAAAGCACACAGACACACATATCCACACAGAGAAGAATGAAAACATATGTTAAAAGTAGAAGTACCATAGCTAGAAATTGAGGTATCTTTTAAGGAATTCCCCTTTAAGCCTGAAATACAGCCCCTGTTCCACAGAGAATCAATATGAAGCAGGCTTATTAAAACATGGTGATGGTTTAGTTCACACATCTATTAAATATCATTAGGTCGCAAATAAAATTAAAACAAGGGCAGGTAAAGCATTTGACTACAAGGCAGTAGCTGCCACCACAGAATTGTGTATGCCCTGTGTGTGTGTGTGTGTGTGTGTATGCACGTGCGCACGTATAACACGTGTGGGCAACCAAGGGTTGGAAGCAGTGGTTATCAGGAACGACTTTTGGAACAGAAGATAACTAGACCTGGGCTTGGAAAAAGGTGAAATTGTCCAGACAGTGAGCATGGAAGAAGCGAACCACAGGCAAAGGTACAGCAAGACGACCAAGACAGGAGACACAGTGCAACATCCTCATATGTGGGCCCCATGGAGCTCAGCGTGGAAGAAACATAAGGTCCAGAAGATGACACAGCAGGGAGGCGGGAAGGGTAGAAGAGAACACAGATGTGGTCAGGCCACTAGACAGCCACCAGCCTAGTGACTTCCCGGTGCTTTATGGAAAGCTCCCTGAGCACCACAGACACGGGTGAGACGGTGAAAGGTCTGCCTGACTTTGGGAGCTGCCTGCCTCTGGTACTGTGTCTTCATACTCAAAGACATCTATCTACTGCCTGGGGAGTGAGCTGACCAAACCCTATCTCCTCTTGGAGTGTGTGTGCGCGCGTGCGCACGTGCAGTGTGTGTGCACGCATGTGGGGGTGTACATGGAACTGGAAAGGGGTGAGACATGCGGAAACAGCAGAGGCTGTAGTCTGAACACGCTAAGGTAATACCAGAATTCTGTAGGAGCGACCGTGAAAACCTTTTGAGACGCTCGGGGACAACCCTGCATAAAGACCACTGAGCGCTCACCTTCCAACCCGAAGAATCTCCTGACACAGCACTGCTACTCCAGAGAGGTGCTGGATTACATCAGGATGGATGCAGGCAGATGTAGGGAAACCGCAACGATCTGAGACAGCAACAACACGGAAGACAGACAGAATGCGAAGCTCTTGGAGCAGGAAACTTGCAGTAAACCCCTGAGACTCCCAGGCTACCGACGGCTGCCCCAGCCCCTAGTCACTAACTCTAAAGCCACAAAGCTGATGTCAGTGAGGGGTCACAGGTCCACACCGACCAGGAAGCGGCTAACCTCCATCACAGGTAAGTGCTAGGACCTTAGCACATGCCAAGGGTTTCCACATTGAAAGCAAGCCTCATGGTGTCCTCCGCCTTTTAAGAGAGGCAATAAACCCAAGGTTATCTCCAGATACGAATCTCCAGAACTAATCCTAGTATCAGTTAACTTTCTGTATATTTTATTCAGGCCAATATATGCCCGCCAGCTGAAAGTGGTGTGCCGGGCACCATTTTGTTATTTCTACACACTAAAGCAAAACAGAGGCAAGCAAATAGATTAGAGACTCATGGGATCTCACAGCACAGAGAAGGAACAGGACCGTGACTTGGTCAGAACAGGATATGCAGAGAAATTAGGCATCACCGGAGGCTCCCACTTGGATGCCTTGGGGAATTATGTAGCCATTAAGAAATAAAGATAAACTTTGACTAATGAAGGACATATGGGGTAGGCATAAAAGCTAAAGTCAAGGGCTGATAACATAGCTTAGATTGGGGGTTCCCAACCCGGGGGTCACATGTCAGATACCCTGCACAGCAGATATTTATATTACAACTCAGAACAGTAGCAAAATTACAGCTACGAAGTAGCAACACAATGGGGTCACCACAACATGAGGAGCTGTATTAAAAGGTCGAAGCATTAGGAAGGTTGAGAACCACTGGCTTAGATGATACAGTGCTTGTCACCCAAGCACAAGTACAGGTATGTGAGTTCAATCCCCAGACTAACATTCAAAAATAAAGAGCAGAGTGGTGTGTACTTGGAATCCCAGGACTGAGGAAGCAGAGATTAGAGGATCCCTCAGGTTCATGGGCCAGCCTAGTCTGCTGTGGAGCTCCAAGTCAGTGAGAAACCTTATCTCAAACCCAAACAACAAAAACAAGATGGACAGTGCATGCATGTAAGCGCATACATGTATTGCTGCACACAGCAAGGAAACACATAATAAACTCAGTCTCAGATCTCCAGGCTGGCAACTAGTAGAAATACAAGAGAATGCTCTTGGCTCAGATGGCAAGCTGGGACTCACTTCATAAACGTGGTAAGTGAAACTGGGAAATTGGTTCAGCCAAAGGCTCTACGGATAGCATTAATTAGGGAGAGGTAGAGTATTAGGAAACCACAGAGAGTAGAAGAGATGACAGCAGGAAAACCAGAAGGGAGGAAGCTGTAGAAAGCCATGGGAGACAACGCCTGGTGTCTAATGCCAGAGGCAAGCTGAGCATCCAGGAGATGGCAGAGGCCAGCTGGGCACCCAGGAGATGGCAGAGGCCAGCTGGGCCCCCAGGAGGTGGCAGAGGCCAGCTGGGTACCCAGGGGGTGGCAGAGGCCAGCTGGGTACCCAGGAGATGGCAGAGGCCAGCTGGGTACCCAGGGGGTGGCAGAGGCCAGCTGGGTACCCAGGAGATGGCAGAGGCCAGCTGGGTACCCAGGGGGTGGCAGAGGCCAGCTGGGCCCCCAGGAGATGGCAGAGGCCAGCTGGGTACCCAGGAGATGGCAGGGGCCAGCTGGGCACCCAGGAGATGGCAGAGGCCAGCTGGGCCTCCAGGAGATGGCAGAGGCCAGCTGGGTCCCCAGGAGATGGCAGGGGCCAGCTGGGCACCCAGGAGATGGCAGAGGCCCATTGGGCACACAGAAGACGGCTCATACAGGAAATTCTAGGTTCTTCTGTTCTGGGGAGACTTGCAGGGTCTGAGAAGAAGGGAGACTGGGGACATGGCAACTAATTTAAGAATCAAGGAATGAACTAGTGATCACCAAGACTAAGGTGAAAATGCCAAAATAAGGGAAGTTAGAGCACTGCGAAGTTCCTGCTGAAACAGAACGGGGTTGGTAGTGAGAGAATGAACAGAAGATAAGAAAGAGGAGTACGATCCCTGAGCAGAGGGAGGCTTGGGATGCATGGCACAGCTGGGGACATTAGTCACTGACACAAGGAGCCTTTTCTCTCATCTTCTGCAAATTCCCAATTCAACTTGATTATTTTCTCTGCCATTCTACCCCCACAGTATTTACGATAGATATGCTTTTCTGTCTGTTTTTCCCCCCACTATAAGAATGATAATCCCAGGAATGCAAGGACCTGCTATATTTAGCAAAGGTGAAACGTGTCGAAAGGAAATGTAAGGCACACATAGGCCTGGAGAGACCGCGCGGACGAGTGGGTAAATATGGAAATGCTTAGAGGGTGGCACAGAAGTAACACACGGAACAAGTCTGGTGGCCTTTACTTTCCCAGGAGCATAGGTCATTGTGTCAGCTGTAGAACCTGATGTATGGAAGGCACCAGAAAACCCTCTGTGTTGAAGACTACAATGGAAGAGCCAGTTTGTAGCCTGGGGGAGTAGGAGGAGCTTAAGGTTTAAAGATATTGGAGTGTGTGTGTGTGTGTGTGTGTGTGTGTGTGTGTGTGTGTGTGTGAGCGCACGCGCACGCACACACTCACGTTGTTTTTGAGACAGGTCTTTCTATGTACCCCTGGCTGACCTGGAGCACACTATGTAGATCAGGTTCACAGCATCCCTGCTTCAGTCTCTGCTGGCTTCCTGACAGAGGAGGAGCGCCTCCAGGTGAGGGCAAGTCTTGAACATGTTTAAAGCACTGTGTAAAGGGAGCGGGTGGAAACCGCTGGACCTGAGCCTGCAAACACCACAACCACAGGAGGAAGAAAAGGCCAATGTCCCCAACCATGTGAGAGAAGGACTCCTAGCAGAGGGCAGCAACAAGGAGGAAAACCAGGAGCCTGGCCAGGTCCCCGTCTCACTTCCAACTCTTCCATCTTAGGCTGTTTCTGACTACTGTCAAACCTTGGTCTATGTGTGAAGCTGAAAACTGACATCCTTTGGCGATTCAGTAATTTCTGTCTTTTCAAAATTGTGCTAATATGTCAAGTTCATGGGGGCGGGGTGGAAAATTTTCTGCTTGGATTCTTTTAAAGAAAGAAAGATGGCATCGCCTCATGACCTTCAGGAGTCACCCTTCCCTGAACAAAATTTTCAAACGCTATTTTGAAAAACAGTCAAAACTCCAGGGGTTGATGGAAGCGTTATTGGTTGAATGTCTCTAAAGATTTTTTTTTTTTACTTAAATGCTGCAAGCGGCATATAATTACTGTTTCAGAGCCACAGAAAGTGCTGAAAGCGCCTTCAGTTTCTAAGTGTGCTTTAGATACACAAAATCAGTAATGCTGACATCTCTCCCAGTTATCTGTATTCCCATTCTGATACAAAATCTCCAACGGTACAAAATTATCAGATCAATTGTTCTGGAACAGTTCAGAGAAGTAAACTGCTTCCCAGCTTGAAAGAGAAAGTCAAGCCTTCAAACACCTTTTTATGTTGATGCTAAATATAAGAACGTTCTTTGCAAAGTAGTCAAAGCAAGATCCAGCCGCGTTTGGAGATTTCTCAAGAGAGACACGCGGAGATTCTGTTTTGTTCATTAAAACACTAAAAAATCCTCAACAGTACCTTCTCTAATACCTGAAGGTGGAGTGCTGTCTTATGTAATAGCAGCTTTCCCGCGGCTCATCTTGGGGGCAAATTAAATACCTAATTCCGCCCAGGATTTCTGAGTACTTTCACCTTACCTGGACTCACTCAGCGGCCTCGCAATACCCTGGTCTACAGATGATGGAAATAAATAATAAATCGCAAAGAGCTGCTACTGTATAGTAGGGATAAGCCTGTTGCAAAGGCCAGTGTGAAGCCCTCCCCCAAGTCGCTGCCCACCTCCAAGCTGTGGAGGCAAAGGTAACAAGTGAGAGTGGGTCTCCCGGTCCCTGTCCCGAGCGCGCACAAGCGAAGTGCGGGGTCGGCGACACCCCTGAGTGCCCAGATGCCTCAGGTTCAGGGTCATGGTTTGCAGCCCTGCAGGACCCACCGCAGTCACGCCGAGCTCGGCGAGCGTTCCCTTAGTCTCGGGCACACCTGAACGCCCCAACCCTCGGGGACAGAGACGCGAGATCCGGGCGCGCTCGCAGCGGTGGCCCCGGCGGCCCGAGAAAGTTCCCGCCCCGGCGCCCGGTCTCGGCGAAGCCCGGAGGACGGTCCCCGGCTCTCCTCCCAGTGGCGGGGACCGCGCAGCCTGTACTCACCCGCCCTCGCTTGGATCCCCAGGTGGCGGTCGGAGCCCGGAGGGAGGACAGCGCAGAGGCGGGGACGCGTGCAGCCCGCGTTCCCGTGCAACCACAGGACTAGCCGGCCGGGCGGCGCGGGGGCTTTATCTCCGCCGCCGCCGCCGCCCCCGCCCCTTCCTGCCTCCCCCGCCCCCGGCCCGCCCCGCCCCGCCTTCCCGCCGCCGCCTTTGTGTGGCAGCCGGCCGCAGCGTCCCTCCACCGCAGGGGACTCCAGGACGCCCCCCTACCGGACCCGTGGCGGCCGGATGCCGCCCCCTCGAGGGCGGGGGCGGTGTCCAGGTCCCCAGAAAGCGCCGGCCAGACGCGCCCGGCCCGAGGTGCGGCGCCAACCCGGGGTCGAGCTGCACGTGGGTCGACCAGATGGGCGTATGGGGAGGAGAGTGGGCGACACCGTAACCAGTGGTGTGTCCCTGGGGCGCAGGACGAGTTGTCTTGCCTGCCCCCCACTTCCTGGGCCCCATCGGAGAAAGAAGGGGTGCCCCGCGACAACGTACAATTCTGCCGGTGATGGGGATTACCGTGCCAGGACGCGGAGGTCTAGAACAGGTCCTCCGTCCAGGTGCCCCAGAGCCAACTTATCCCTGCTTAGGGGATGGGCTGACTGAGGGGCTCCTAGGCAAGCAAGAGCATCCAGAGAACCGGCTCCTTGCTTGTGGTGACAGCACGAGGCACTCTCAAACCTCTAGGAATCCAGGTCTTCTGAACCTATACCTTCAGCTCATGAGACCTTATGGGCAGGAAACTGCTGCAGACCCGAGGCCAGCAACAGATGGCTGTCCTGCCCCATGGTTGCGCCTGGGTCTCCCTTTCTGCCTTCTCAGCTCTCCTTTGCTCAAGTTAGGTTTGTGGGGGCCCAACTTTCGTGGTAATTTCTGTTGCCTTTGGTGCAACACCCTCCTCATCAGGCCCAGCGTTTGGCCCCTGGCGGTAAAGCACCTTAGGGCCCTGAAATAAACTGCATCCACTGTTAGAGTAACTCAAACCACTCCCCGGCCACATTGGTGCGGCTGTGTCCATGCCGGACCCCCACCCCCATCCCGTGTGCGTGTGTGTGTGTGTGTGTGTGTGTGTGTGTGTGTGTGTTTCACAGTTTCTTTTGTAGGGATAAATGCTATAGGAGGTTTGTATCCCCCATAAGGAAATGCAACCACACACACACACACACACACACACACACACACAAGAAAACCACTCTCGTTGCTATACAGTTTACAAATCCCATTTTTCTTTTTCCCTCTGTCACAAGTGCTCTTGAGAGAAGGCCCTCTCATTCTTGGGGTTACAAGTCAAATCTTATCTCCTCTGGGAAGCCTTGTTTGACTTCTGGATTAAAGTCACTTCCCTCTGTTTCTTCATAAACTTCATGTGATTTGACACTCCCCCCCATTGCTTCTTTATACTGTCCCTCATCAGGATATGTCACCAGAGAGCAGCAGAGAGAGACTAGCCTCACATGGTTCTCAGTCCAGGACATCCCCGGGGCCCAGGGCGGTGTTCCACACTCAGCAATTGCTCTCAACACACAGATACAGGGAGCCTTTCAGCTGCGGTAATGACAGGGTTGTAGCTTGGTTTGCCTGGGAGGGTGGGCTGTGGATAGGCAGAATTCAGGTGGGGTCTAGTGGCGGGAGGTGAGAGAAGACAGCCCAGAGAGCAGACCCTCTCTGTTTGAAAATCCAAGAGCTGCTTTCCAGATGAGGGCATCAGGACGGGAGCGCAGGTAGCTAGGTAGAAGCACAAGGCCCTGGATTAGGGCCCAAGTGCTGTGGGTGGGAGGAAGTATATAAGAAACTGCTAGAGAGACAGAGTACTAGAACTGTGAGTGAAGACAGATAAGCAGGTTCCCTGCGTCGGCTTTGCTAACTGATGTTGCTAACTGAGGTAGTTTTAGGTGTGCGGTGGAGACCCCCGTACACTTTGCCCAGCCTTTCTCAGGGGTGACATTTGCAAAGCTATTTCGTAATACCGCTCTCAGGATGTTAACAGGGATACAGTGGTTCGTATCTCACACACTGTTTGCAGTTCTAAAGTTTCCCTAAAGTTAACTGTTTTGAGAGAAATGCACAAACATGGAAGGATTTGAGTGTCTTGTAATGCAGCTAATGTCGCCAAAGAGTTTCCTCTCTTCCCAGTTAGAGCATAAATAAGATCAAGACCAGCAGTTCTCAACCTGCGGGTCATGACCCCTTTGGAGGTCAATGGCCCTTTCACAGGGGTCGCGTATCAGATATCCTGCATATCAGATATTTACATTACTATTCCTAACAGTTATGAATTATAGTTATGAAGTAGCAATGAAAATAATTTTCTGGTTGGGTGTCACCATGGCATTAGGAACTGTATTAAAGAGTCGCAGCGTTAGGAAGGTTGAGAAGCACTGGTCTAGATTCTTCATCTATCAAATACATTACTCAGGAGTCTTTAGTATGTGTCTCTTTTGTTTACATTCTCATGACTGCCATTCACTTCCCTATTCGCCCCACTGTAATGCTGAAGAAAGGTTTTGAGCAATACTGTGCTTGACTTCTCAGTTCTGAAACGAGACAGGATGCAGTGTTAACTATCACACTAAAAGTAAGCCCAGCCATGGGTGCTTCTTTCTCCTTGGCCATTGGATGGGATGGATTGTGAACTTCCCCCAGAGGAAAGGATTCTAAACAAAGCCTCATTCTGCCAGTGCGATCTGCCAGGAATACCAACGACGTTTGTTACTGAGGGTGTGTGGCTGGCGTTGGCCTGACTTCCTCATGCCCACAAGGCAGGACAGTGGCAAGAACCCAGGGTACACTTTCCATGCCATTCATACCACCAGGCACTTTGCCATCTGTCATTGGTGCCAAGGGCCAGAGAAGGTGTGTGCCTACCTCTGCTGGAGGGCCCAAGCTGTAGATCTTCCTCTCAGCAGCTGACCACCCTTGTTGCAAGTATATTTCTCAAAGACGTGTGATACCATGTGGTATATGCCCTTGCCTTCTCTGTCTCCACTTCATCTGAGAAAGGCAAATCACTTAGCTCCTACCTGGCCCTTTCCTCCCAACTTCACATTCACAGTAGGGTTTCATTTCATCCTTCTATTGTGTGGCTTGCCTTAATCTGCAGCTACAGCTTCAAGCTATTTACTCCTTTAAAATAAATAAATAAATAAAAATAAAAACTGACCTGGCATTTAGCTAGCTCTAGCCAGGGCTCTGAGTTTGGCTTTGTGTCCGCAAGCTGCAGTCGGGAGAGACGCAAGAAATTCCCAAACAGAATAAAACAAATGATCTATTTAGTCTCGTTTCCTCTCTTGGATGGGGTCCAGTGCTGAGTGCCATGGAATAAATGTGAATCCCCTGGCCCCCCCTCCACTGCTCCCCCATGGACCCACATAAAGTGACCTTGTATTTGAGTAAAAGCTGTCTTTAGCTTCCAACTGGGCGATGGTGTTTCGTCTGGAAGACTGAGAGATTATGATGCTAAGAGAATGACAGTTGCCTCTCTCCTGTCTACCCTCTATATAAAAGATATTCTATCCCAAAGCTGCTTGGTCCACACCATTACAGATGCAAATCCTGTTTTGTAAGCCTGTTCCAACCCAGAGAAAGGAGGCTGGCTAGAACAGCTCACTTACACAATTACCTTCGGAGACTGTTGCACTGCTGCCTTGTCCCTGTTGAGCTTATAAAAGACATTTGTTGTTTTATTTCCCTCTAAAGTTGGCTTTCAAGTAAATCCAATTTCCTTTCTGTAGCTTCTGAAACTGATTAAGCCCGAGAGTTGATTTGTTCTTTCTTATTGTCTGCTTCTCACCAACAACTTCAGAGCGCAGGCATTGCTAAGTGCTAGGTATTACCTTGTACTTAACATCTCACCAAACACAAAGGAAGGTGTACATTTTGAGAATCATCATGGTTCCTGCCACTTCAAGGAACTTACAGCTTCTTTAATCACTGCTCAATGGATGCTGCCTGCCTACTTCCTTGAGTTTCTTTTTCTTTAATCTAGCCACCCGGGCCCATCTTTAGTCTCCCCTCCCTCTTCATCAGCTTCTGACTCCATTCTTCTCTTCCCAAAGTTACCAGTAACATTGCTAAGCCCGGTAGGTTTTTATCATTCTACATGATCTTCTGGCAGTATTAAATTCTTGTGCTTTGCAAGTCTTTGGCAACTCTTCTAGTTCCTTTGCTTGCCTGTGTCTTTCCCTCATCAAATCTTCCTCTTTGCTTAGGTGAAACTGACTGCCCTTGGCTTTGTCTTTTCTACTCTCCCA
This sequence comes from Ondatra zibethicus, assembly GCA_004026605.1. Taxonomy (NCBI): domain Eukaryota; kingdom Metazoa; phylum Chordata; class Mammalia; order Rodentia; family Cricetidae; genus Ondatra; species Ondatra zibethicus. Next base: position 87,586 of record PVIU01005753.1, on the reverse strand, counting down.
GAGTGGGATGCACACTGACGGATTTGTTGCCAGCCGTTATCCATTCTTCCCATCTCTCTGCCCAGTGAAGCACTTCTCCTGTTTCATGTACCATCTTGTTGGGAATAGAAGTCAGATTGCCCTTGCTTCCCCCTAGCTTAGGGGTGGGCATGCAACCAAGTTAACTGGATTCCCTCCCAGTACTTTTGAGTCTTCCAAGGATTGGGAAGAGGAGCTAGGAGCCTGCTCATCCCTGCTTAATGAGATTGTGAGTTCTCATCTGAATCTCAGCACTGTCTTTCTCTCTGCCTTTCTGAATAGAAGCGGGGAAACGTGTTTCTGTGACCCCTTCCTACTTTATAGGAACATTTATTTCTGTAGAATAATCAAGGACCCCTCCTTGGATACCTGTGATTTGGTGAGTTCTGGATGAATTCCAAAACAGTATTTATAAGTAAACTGGATCACTGTCCTGAGGTTATAGATATATACACACGCTCATACACATATGTATATATGTGTGTACATCTATCTATGCATGCATACATGTGTATGTATATATGCATATATATGTGTATATATGTCACCAAATGCCTAGTAGGCACTTCCACTTACTATTTCACCATCACGCTCCACCTAACAAGTCTAAAAGCAAACGAGACAGCTCTATCCATGTATTATTATTTATCTTGTGACTGTGATAAACTCCTGGCAAAGGCAAGCAAATGAAGGGTTTATTTTCGCTCGATCAAAGCTACTGCCGTCATAGCAAGGAAGTCATGGCAATGGGAGCTTGAGACAGCTGATCACATTGCATCCACAGTCAGGAAGCGGAGAGCAATGAATACTGGAGCTCAGATAGTTTTCTCTATATTCTTCAGCCTGGGACCCTAAGCCCATGGAATGATGCCACCCATATTTAGGATGGGTCCTTGCTCCTCAATTAACCTAATCTAGACGATCTCTTACAGGCATGGTTAGAAGCCTGTTGTCATGGTGACTCTAAATCCCCCCCTAAGCTGGCCATCAAGATGAGTCATTGCCCTCCACAAACCAGTTTGCCTTCACATACTTGCTAACAGGAATGCCTGAAGCCATCAAGAAAAGAATGAATTTGCACTCCTCCTTGGCCCTTTAGTCCTTGGGGTTGTTTCTTTCCCAAATCCCACTGTTCACCCCCCTTTCCATATTATTTTCCCAACAAGTTCACACCCCTACTACTTAACACCCAGACCACACCAAGTCCCCTTTCCTCCTCTGACAGCTCCCAGAATCTTTCTTTCTAAAGTGTTGTATCTGTTATCAGCTCAGATAGTTCCCTTCTTGTCCCTGCAGTTCAACCCTTGGCATAGGCAATCTTCTGCAGAGGTGATGGATACATACTCTGGGATTAGAAAGCCTGTGTTGGGCAGGAGAGATGGCTCAGACGCTCTAGGCTCACAACTCGAAGTTGGATGCTTGCTCTCAGATCTTAGTCTCATCACTAAGCAAGGGTAACTTAATTTCTGAGCCTGTTTCCTTTTCTTTTTCTTTTTGAGATTTATTTATTTATTTAGTATACAGTGGTTTGCCTGCCTGTGGGCCAGAAGAGGGAACCTGATCTCATTACAGATGGTTGTGAGCCACCATGTGGTTGCTGGTAATTGAACTCACGACCTTTGGAAGAGCAAGCAGTGCTCTTAACCTCTGAGCCATCCCAGTCCATAAAGGTGTATTTTGTTTTCCTTTTCCGAGACAGGGTTTCTCTGTAGCTTTTGGAGCCTATCCTGGAACTAGCTCTTGTAGACCAGGTTGGACTCGAACTCACAGAAATCTGCCTGCCTCTGCCTCCCGAGTGCTGGGATTAAAGGCATGCACCACCCTTGCCCGGCCTATTTCCTTTTCTTGCAGGATGTGGAATAACTATAGGATTGTATAGGTTCAGGTGATGACCAGCTGATCCATGAAAGGGTTTAGTAGAGTACCTGGCACACCTATACCAGGCTTTTTCTTTTGGGTCATCAACCAGTTTCCAAATCATGATGCGGAGACTTACTAGTTATGAATGTTCGGCCTAGCTAAGGCTCATTTCTGGCTAGATCTTTTCTTCTTTAACTTAAAAATTAACCTGTTTCTCTTTATCTTTCTTTTGCCTCATGGCTTTTTAATTCTCTTTCCTTTTGTATGTCATACTTACACTGCTTCTTGTGTCTGTCTGGCAGCTGCCTGGCTTCTTGCCCTGGGCATGCCCTTCTCTCCCTCATTCTCTTCTCATTCTTCTTCTATTTTGCTAGATTTCTCCTCCTACTTATTATTTCTGCCTGCCAGACCCACCTATCTCTCTCCTGCCTACCTATTGGACGTTCAACTTTTTATTAGACCAATCAGGTGCTTTAGGCAAGCAAGATGAAACAAATACAACACGCCTTTACATCACTAAACACACATCCTTACACCATTAAACAAATGCAGCATAAACAAATGCAACACATCTTTGCCTAGTTAAGATAATATTCTACAACACATATCCTAATTGCTCAGAATAAAAAGTGCAGGGAAACTCCCCACGGTCTATCCTAGCCTACCTTCCTAGTATCACCTTCTCATTTTCCTGCTATATTCCTTAAAGCCTTATCAGTCAGAATTATCTATCTCTAGTTATATTACATTGTTTTCTATCAGTGTGCCATTGTTTGAACCATTTTCTCCATTCCGAATGACCCCTTCCTCACCTGTAAAGCCTAGCATTGCATTACCAATTAGCCCAGACCCCCATAGTTTAAATAAGAACTGTCATTTGCCTGTTTACAGTTCTATGTATTGGCCCCAGCAGAATTCAGTTGGGATGGCTGGTAGCTAATTTACTTCGTGCTATCTGACCATGCTGCTGCAGGTGTAAGTTGAAGGTGGCTTCACTCACCTGTGTGGCCCCTTGGTGGGGATGACTGGAGCTCTGTCTTCTGTCTTCAGTGTTCCTCATCTTTGTGTTCCTTCTTCCATCTCATCACACTTCAGACTCAAAAGCCTCTCCTTTCTGTGTTTTTTACAGTAGTAGTTAGACTTTGTGTTGAAAGCAAAGCTGGAAGTTCTCTTAGAGACTTGGATGTGGTACAGTGTCACTTCTGTTGCTACAATTTGAAGCAGGTCATGGGCTGTCTAAGATGCAAAGGGGAATAGCTGAGTCTACCTCCCTCTTGCTGAGAGGCATAACCATCTGTCAGTTCATGCCATAGTCTGAGTGGCATGGCGATGAACATTTATTTATGGAAGCTGGAAGTCTAAGAACAAGGTGCTAGCAGTTCTGATTTTACTGGACTATGTACCTTTGCAGATGGCTGCTTTCCCATTGTGTCCTCACTTGCCAGAGAGGTGGAGAAAGGGAGAGGGAAAGGGAGGGAGAGGAAGAGGAGGAGGAAGAGGAGAGAGAGAGAGGAGAGAGGGAGAGAAATACCAGAAATGAGGTAAGTTAGGAAATGTTTCTTTTGTCCCATGGTCAGCCATGGCAGAGAAGGCATAGCCCTGTCCATGGCAATGGAAATACTCATCAGAATCTTCTCACACCTCAGCAAGCTAGAAAGCATAGCTCTCAAGCTAGAAGTGGGGCTGGTTCTAACCCTCACAAGTCCATATTCAGTGGTCCAACTCCACCGGCCATGCCTCCTTCCCCGGAAGTTGCATCATAGACTCCCAAACCTGTACCAACAGGAAGTAGTGTGCAAGCACATGATCCTGGGGAGGGTCCATGTCACGTGCAAGCCACAGGTCTAGTGTTTCAGGGTTAAGGCCTCATTTAGCCTCAGTTACCTTCTTAAATGTTCTGTCTCCCAATACAGTACCATTTGTGAGTGTAGGGCTTCAACATATCAAATTTGGGGGACCAGGAATTCTATTCATAATAAGGTAAATCACAAAATCACATTTCAAGAAGCTATGTGGCCTGGAACGGGCTACTTTGACTATATGGGGGCATAATCCGCCACCTTTCTCTCACAAAAACCATTGCAGCTTTTCTTTCTCAGCCAGTATTAATCTCTTCTTAGTCAGCAGTCCCATAGCTCTGAGCATCAGCTGCTTACAGTTTTCAATCATATCCTGTCTTCAATACAAAGGTTTTCTTCCAGATATCTCCATTTGTTCATACAGTTTCTTCAACTGAGAAGACGATAAGAACTTATTATAGAGTAATATTATTACAGAAGACTATAATGTGATTATTAAATGAATGGGCAATTAATTTCACTGTTCCAAAGGGGGATATCCACACCAAAACCAAGTAAGGCTTGCTACATGTATTATTTGTGTATTTTTGTTCCTTCTTTTATATTTGAAGTCTTTCTTTCCACCTTTGTAGCATTGAATGATGGATAGAATTCAAAAGATCAGACACTGGTATCCAATAGACCTGGATTTCTGTCCATTTCTGTCATTTTCTCATGATCACCTGGAAGTCATTTAATGTCTCTGGGCTGCAGTTTCCTTAAGTTTAGAAGAATGAATAATAGAATGTCTTTCTGGGGTTGGATGAAGCATACGGTAAACTCCAAAGTGTTTAGTGTATATTGTTATTATTGGTCACCCTGAAATACACAGTCATCTTTCCTGGCCCAGCTCGGGTTGTGGTTAGGTCTGAATGTTTGTGTCCCTTTAAAGTTCACATGCTGAAACTTGATGACCAATGAATGGTGTTAAGAGGTAAGGTCTTTGGGCCATGAGGAGTCTTTGTGAATGGAATTATGTACCCACGGAAGACCCTTATCCTTCTGCTCTGTGAAGCTATAGACTCTCTACAGAGAGAAGCTGAAGATGGCCAGGAAATGGGCCCTCACCAGACACGGACTCATCTGGGACCTTTTTCTTAGACTTCTCAGTCTCAAGAACTGTGAGAGATAAATTTCTGTTCCTCATAAGTCACCTAGTCTAGGGTATTTTGTTATAACCTCTCACACCAGCCCTCCTGGTACACCTCCTACCATGTCTGGAACTTTGCAGAACAACAAATGATAGCATTTATTACGGGTTTCCCAGACTCTATTGACAGGTGTCAGGGAGGGGAAGGAGTGATGAAGACAAGCACCATGAGATGTTCAGTTCCTTGCAGAAAGAAAGAATTTATCCTCTTAAGTTCTTGACTTCATGCCGGACCAAAAAAGCTTTCTAAGAACTATGTTGGTTTGTATATAGATGTTTGGGCAGACCTCATGGACCATCAAAGTTCACTCAGGTCACATGGAGAAGACAAACAACCTAATTCCCAAGGTAGCTGTTAAGAACACTTGTCGTCATCATAATGAGTCAGTCTTCCACGATCAGACTCTTAATCAGCTCTAGCTGGCCACAGAGCATGGGTGATCTGTGCTATGTCTTGTGGCACTGCTGACAGCAGTTCTTACTTTTCTAGGCCACCAGGGTCTCAATGGTGAGGAGGGACCCTGTTTCCACTTATAAGCACTACTTGAACAGCATTTTGGGCTCAATGAGGATAACACTGACCCCACATTTATAAAGCTTGGAGAAAAGACTGGTTCTTATTAAAGAATAGAAACCAATTATTGTTATACCAGACATAGAGAGCCATTGGTGACTTTTGAAGCTATTATCACATAAAGAGTCATCCAAAGGACCCTTTTCTGCCTCTCCAGTCTACTTTGGAGACTTTTGCCCCAAGGGGCTTAGGGATAAACAACTAAGCACCAAGAATGCCAGTGAGAGTCACTGAGTAGCTGTATCTCTAACATCTTCCCATTGAGTATGTCTTCAAAGACTTCTAGAGTGAGGAAGGGGCCTTACAGATCACACAGCCTACTGTGTTAACAACTAAGCACCAAGAATGCCAGTGAGAGTCACTGAGTAGCTGTATCTCTAACATCTTCCCATTGAGTATGTCTTCAAAGACTTCTAGAGTGAGGAAGGGGCCTTACAGATCACACAGCCTACTGTGTTAAAGTGGATTTCATAGGGGGACTGCAGGATCATCTTTTATTAAAGAATGCATGTAAGAATCCATTCTTGACATCGGCACACACAGCATTCAGTGAATCTGAATTTGTTGAGAAGCCTGGTCCTCGTGTACACTAATCAAAACCGATGCCTCGCCCTGTTTCTAAAGATGTACACCCTAGGCCATCAACCTCGTCTCAGGTCCTGGCATGCCTACTACATTCACAACTTTTTTCTTATTCCCTTGAGATGGGGGGGTTCTCACTCCATAACCTGGCTGGCCTAGAACTCCTTATATAAACCAGACTGGTGGCGAACTCACAGAGGCCCACCTGCTTCTGCCTCCTGATTGCTGGGATGAAACGCATGCACCGCTTCTCTGGGCCAAATGTTGAAATGTTCACTTGAGCCATCTGAACACTAGAGTTTAAGAAGGCTGATCTCACTTGCTAGGGGCCGAAAACCAACTGAGTTGCCCTAGGATGTAGGTAAACCAAGAAGAGACTGGGGTAATAAGAGCCTGTGCCTGGAGCCAGATAGATCAGTGTTCATATCTAAGCACTCTCCTTTACTAGCCTTCAGTCTTAGGCAATTCCCCACATACCTCCGACCCTCCCTTTATCTGGTGTTGAAGGAGTAGTCCTACCACCTCACAGATTCACTGGGAAGTTGGAATGAAATTATGTAAACAAACAAACAAACAAACAAACAAACAGAAAATCCAGAAAACTCTCTATCAGCAGCTATTATGACCATCATTCTAACTTAGATTTCCTGATTGCACTGCCTTCTAAGTGTTCCACATCATAAGCAATAAACAGAAGTAGTCCTTTAGATGAACCAGGTCCTTTTGAGGTTATTCTATCTCATTTAGAGTCTATGGTTTGAAAGAATGGGGACAAGAGAGGGAGTGCCCAGAGGAAGTCAACAAAATGTAGTACAGCAAGGGTTTCAGGCTCTCGTTCTGTCTTTTCTTTGCTTGACTGGTCCACAATGGCCTGTAGAACCAACCAGTTGCCTCACCAGGGACGGTTCAGGTGGGTGAGGCTTCTACCCACAGCCCAGTTGCCTCAGCTTTCCAGTACCGCTCAGTGCTGTGAGCTTCCTCTCCTTCAGCCCCAGACGGATGCAGGCTCTGGGAGCCCTGAGAAGTGCTCGGCCTTCCACCCATCAAACGTCATCCAAATTGAGGCTTCTGCTAGAAGACTGCCCAGCTAAAGTGATAAATGAGTTTTAGCCCTGGATTTACTTCCCTTCAGGTGATATTTGAATTTTAATGATATCTTTTCTTGCCTTAAACCCTAAAGTGTGAACAATGTGTCTTTCAGTGGCGCAGATTGTTTTTGAATGGGGTGAATACAGATCCTTTCACCTTTTTTTTTTTTTAAACTTCAAATCCTGAGGTTGTCAACAACAGATAACACCATCTTACATTTACATTAAACTCTCTCTCTCTTCCCCTCTCTTCCTCTCCATCTCCCCCTCTCTTTCTCTCTCTCTCTCTTTTTCTCCTCCTTCCCACCTATTACTTTCTCTCATTCACCCCTTCTCATTTATAAACTATTTGGCATCCCAAGGTTAGTGACCCTGGCTTTGGAGCCAGACTTGGAGGGTTCCAATCCAAGCTCTGCCTCTCCCTCTTTCCGCAGCGTGGACAGTTGCTCTCCTCCCTCACACTTGCTTACCTGGCCTGGAAAATGACGAAGAAAACAGCCACTGGTCTATTAGATTGCTTTGAAGTTTGAATAGCCTTGGTGTGTTGTTGAATGTTTGAAGGGTGCGCCTCGAGTGATAAACAATGCATGGATTGCAGCTGTGAGACTCAGGACACCAAGCTGGGCACTGAGGTTCCAGAGAGAGAGAGCCCCATTTCTGTGTGTGGAGACTGAGCAAAGGGAAGAGAAAGGCGAGATGGGCACAGCAAGCTTGGAATGGGAACTAGCTGCAGGATCTGTATTTAACATCTTAAATCTCCTAGAGGTGTGTGGTAGAATTGACTTTAAGCTTCCTTGTGACTAGGGTCTAAGCCAACTTAGAGAATCATGACCGTCCTTGCCACTAAATCTAGAAAGCATCCGCCATGGATCTTCGGGGAGATGGCACTATTACGACAACAAGTAGTAGATCAAGTTTATGTTATGATGTCACAAGGTCCTCTAGGATAAGCTGATGACATTATACCTAGGTGCAAACATAAAGTGTTATAACCAGGGAGTAAAAGCAGGGTAGTGGTAAAATTTGGGGAACCCAGGCAACTCAGAGGCTTAATATGGTTGCCTCAAACAAGGACAGATGTGATATTTATTAAATTATGTATATGTATGTCTGTTTGTGTGTGGTGGCAGGGGTATATGTTGGGGGGGGATTATGAACCATGGAGGTTAGAGGCTCCCCTGTGTTGGACTTACAGGAGGTTGTGAGTTGCACAACATGGGTCCTGGGAACTAATTGCTGAGTCACATCTGTAGCACCCTAAACATGAATTTTAGAACATTCGTTCTCAGCTTTTTTTTTATCAGCAATTAAAACTTGTCTTTTGAAATTATTTCTAGACTTATAACAAAGTTGAAAGGATGATATGGAGTGTCAATGATTTATTTGTTACACTTTAGAATTAGTCATGTCACCTCATCAGGAACTAAACTCCATCAAACTTACTTGGAACTCACCAATATTTCCCCCAATGTGTAACTGCAGGTTTCTCTCTCACCCACCAGTTCCTGAATAACCACTCTGAGGCTTAATATTAATTACCATCTGTTTGACCTATTAGCTCAGGCTTATTATTAACTAGCGCTTACAACTTTAATTAACCTATCTCTATTGTTTCATATTTTGCCATGTGACCATGGCATTACCTCTCATCTTGCTTCTCCAGCGCCTGGGAGCATCGCCCTGACTCTGCCTTCTTTCCCCCTGTCTCTCTGCCTCCCACATCACCCATGTTTCTTTGCAACTCCAAGTTACCATAAAAGGTACCCATTACATTTAGTCACTGTGTTCCTTTAGTCTCCTCTAGTCTGTGACAGGCTGTGACAAGTTCTTAACCTTTTTCTCTTTTTCATGATCTTGACAGTAATGAGTCAACAGGTGTGCTGTGTAAGAGATCTCTCATTGTCTAGGGCCCTTCATAACTAGGTGGAGGTTACAGGTCTTAAAGAAGACGACCACAGAGGTGAGCTGCTCATTTCATCTCACATCATCTCCAGGCTCTATGAGGTCAGAGTGGTTCATGTTGGCCATATCTGCTGTGTTTTTTCACTGAAAGCCACCATGTCCCCCTTTCTATCCTCTATCAGTTAAAAAAGAATTTTAGTACTTTTATTTTTTTAGGATTGCATCTACATTAATCCTACCCCCTTCTTTCCCTCTCTAGCCCCTCCCCATCTTCCCTCCCAAATTCATGATCTCTTCTTTGGTTCTTATTGTTAAGCAACCCATATATGTGTAACTACTAAGTCCATTTAAATTTGCTCATCTGTACATGTGTCCCAGGTTGACCACTAGGGACAGGGCAACCTTGCATGGGAGTCTGTCCCTGGAGGAGACTGTTTCTTCCTCTCTCAGGAGTTGTTGACAACCTGTAACTCTTCATCTAGGGGTGGGACCATGAAGAATTTCCCCTTTCCACACTGGCATGTCAACAGGTGTTGGCATTATCCTCTGTTCTCTTGATGCACATGGCTAAGTCTTCCTCACATGGAAGGTAGTAAAACTCCATCTTCTGCAGGTGGAAATATCTGCTTGTATTAAATAAAATTATCCTGTAGTAAAGGTGCATCTCTTTTCACCTATTTAGTTCAGTCATATATTTGGATCAATATGGATTCACATAGGTTTATACTTTGGAAGTTGTGATGTAATACCATGATTTTGTATCATTTTTGTCACTCTCAGATTTCTAGATTCAGCCACTGGGACCTCTCCTTGCATCCCCTTTATGGACCCTACATGTGCTTGTTGCCACTAAGATACACAACAGTTTTGAATGATGTAGTTTTAGTGCATGGGTCATGTTGGTGTGTGTATTGGTGACTTTTCTTTTTGTTGTGGCAAAATACCCAACGAGAATGAACTGAAGGGAACAGAGGTTTACTTGGCATCATGGTGTCAGGGCTACAGTCCATCATGGGGGAGAAGAAAGAAGGATTGACTCCCAGCCACATCTGGGTGGATCAGGAAGTAGGAGAAAGGAATGCCATTGCTCAGCTGCCTTTTCTCTCCTCCCAGCCCCTTTTACTCAGCCCTAGACCCTATCCAACCGGGTAGTGCCTCGGGGTAGGCTCCAACTTTTAATATGATTATATTTGAAGATAGGACATCTAAGAAGGCTATATGTGGCCTTAATGTAGCAGCCCTGGTGTTATGGTTTGTATGTGAATTGTCCCCTCCCGGGCGTATGTGCTTGCGTACTTTGTCTCTAGATAGGGGGACATTTGGGCAGATTAGTACCTTTGTGGGAGCAGGAGCCGTGGCTAGTATTGTTAGGCTATTGAGACTTGGACATTTGGGAGTTCAACCAGGCCTGATTCCAGCTTCAGCAATTTGCTCTTTGGATCTCTGAGATGTGGGGAGATTCCAATATGTTCCCATTACACCACCGTGTCTTGCCTGCCCTGATTGATTCAAACTGTGAGCCCCAGTCCCACTTTTCTTCCTTAAGCTGTTTTTATCAGACACTGCTCCAATGGTGTCTTTTTGAGAAGACAGAGATGCCAGACCCTGATCTCTGCCTCCCATCATCAATCTTTCCAGGAATGTTTTCATAGACACACCCAAATGTGTGCACCACTAATGCACTAGGTGTTTTGTCAATGACAGTGAACCATTGCGAAATAAACATCTTGGTATCTCTTCAGCCCCACGTCTCTAGCGTCCAGAATGCATAATTGGATTTGCTAATGGGAAAGATCTTCCTCTATCCCAGCGCCCACACCTTTGTGAAGTTTCATGCCTCCTGCTTCTTGCTCATGGAAAAATATGCCCTGTACCACAGCACGAGAGTATTATCAGTTCAAAAATATTCTAGCTAATACCTACCTAACATATCAAAATGGGTATTCATATACTAAATTATGCACAGAGATAAAATTTGACAATATCCCCATGAGAACTTATGACAGCCTGCAGCGCACTGGCTTTCAAGTAGGCAGAGCAGGTGTGTTTATCTGTACTTCCCACCCCATTTCTACTAGTAGAATCTGGATTTTGTTCAGGAATCTGTCCCTCCACCTCTCAGCTGTTTCTTTCCACACACAATCCTGGCGAGTCTTGATCAGGCATGATAATTCTGTCATTAATTTCCAGAATTCAGTTACTCGTGGGTTTTAGTAAATATTTGCTGAGATATGGTAGCAAAAGTAAGATCGGTCCAAGAATCGTACGTGCATGTGTAATAAAGAAGGGGAAATGGAAGGCGCTGCATGAGAGTGAGTGAGGACTGAAACTCAGACTTGATGGTCAAGGTGAGTCTTCCCCTAGTGATGTGTGAGCCAGGCCTTAAGTCAAGTGTGTGTGGGGGTAGAATTCAGGGTGGCAGGTCTCGAGTTCCAGGTGGGAGGCATGGGGGGGGGAGTGGGAGCTGAAGATGCTCTGTTGGGCAGAGGAGAGCGGTCAGATCTAGAAGAGAGGTAATGGAGCATCCGACAATGAGAGGTTGTCAGAGTTCAGGTGATGTCAGATAGATCCTGGAGGCTGTGTTAAGAATTGTTCTCTCTATCCTTAAGAAGAGAACAAATGTAACGAAGGTCTTTGATGTGGGAATGGTAGGCTAGGATAGCGTACTTTCTCCTCTTCAGATGTTTTAGGGCTCAGTTTAGCCTTAGCAGAGTGCGTAAGTGCAAATCGGTATCAAGGAAATGCAATTAAAGATCTTATCATTGTGTGTGACTTTTAAAGGGATCACTCCCAAAGAATATTACAACCCCTGTGAGCTCTGGTGCTTCTCTGCATTTTCCAGTATTCCTTGCAATTCATCATGCAATGGGAGTAGGTTCAGGCAGGAAAGATGTAAGCCATTTTCAAGTCTGATTCTTCTTTATATTTATTCATCTTATGAGTGTTTTACATACATGGATGTATGTATGTGCACCACATGTATTCTTGGTTCCCATGGAGGTCAGAAGATGGCACTGGAACCCCTGATGATTGTGAGTTGCCATGTAAGTTGGTAATTGAACCCAAGTCCTCTGCAAAAGCAAAAAGTGCTCTTAACTCTGATGCTTCTCTCCACTCTCTTATGTCTGGTTCTTAAAACACTCAGTATAACCTTGCTACCCAACATGACCTTAGAGGTTATCTTTCTGAATGGTACAGCTACAAGATGTTGGCTTTGTGTGAGAAATAAAATTCTCTACTCCTTTTAAACTATATTTTAATTCCAATTAAGAACCCCAATCCCAATGTTTTATTCTGGTAATAATGATTTGCAATATAATTTTCTCAGTCATAAGATTGATATTAAATGAATTTATATCAGAGTAAGAAATACACAATAAAAAATAGGAGGGTGGACAGATGGCTCTGTGCTTAAGGGCAGTTGCTGCTCTTGCAGAGGACCCATGTTCAGTTCCCAGCTCTTACAATTCCTTGTAATTCCAGTTCCAGGGTGTCCGATGCTTTCTTCTGGCCTCTATGGGCATCAGGCACACACATGGTACACATACATACATGCACCAAGATATGCATACACATGAAATCGAATAAGTCTTCAAAATAAAATCCACCATTCTATAAAGGGGAGGTGGTTTTCCTTTCTATTATTCTATTACTACCAGAAACATGAAGAGCCATAGGAAAACAAAACCCAGATAGCAGATTCTGTTTGAAATGCTTTGCATACACTTTGTGGAATTATAACCTGTAATTGAACTATATGGTAAACTTACCTGCAATTAAATTATATGGTAAACTTACCTAGCTCTTCTTCACCCATGACATAATGGCGAAACAATAAAGGAAATCCAGAATTTCTAATGAGCCATCAATGGCAGACATCCACACTGGGTGACTCTCAAGCCTCTGCAGCTCCAGCTCCAGGAGGTCAGATGTCCTCTTCATGCTGCTGTGGCTACCTACACACATGTAAGCATGCTCACATGCAGATGCACAAACACATATACACATGGTTGAAGAAATAATAAAAACAAACACTTAAGGAACTGGGGAGAGGAGTCAGGGCTAAAAGAATTTATTGAGACTTTGATTCCTTCCCAGCACCTACCCAGCCTCTCTTAACTATCTGTAACTCCAGTCCCAGGGGATCTGATGCCCTCTGCTGGTCTCTGAGGGAGACAGGCACACATGTGGTACACATGCACACATGTGATACACATGCACACATGTGGTACACATGCACACATGAATGCTAAACACACGAGCACATAAGATAAAATTAGGAAAAAGTATCTTTCCTGTCATTACTTTGCATTCTGCTACATTATGGTCCTTGTTGTCAGTATCACCAATAGGAAAGCATTTCATGACAATACAGCATAATGGCAAAGCATTGACAGGAAGGGTGAGTGAAAGGCCTATTAAACTGTAGCCTCTCTTCAGGAAAATGCACATTCAGGCACATATCAACCCATTGACTCCTGATTGTAGATGTGATGCCCCCAAATCCATTCTCAGTCCTGAGGTTCATAGCCCTGTTTATGGACGAACCATCCAGGCCTGGGAAGACACTGAGTCTCTCATCCAAGCTTTTAAAGGCTCCTGGCCAGACTGAGGTTAATTCTCAGCAAGCAGTAGTTCAGCATACTCCAAAGTGTGCAAAGCCCTCAGCTTAACCAGCTCAGTGTCTGAGGGGAGTGAAGCCCATATTACATGAAGTCTGTGCTGTGGAAAGGGTGGCCATATGTGCACTTTTCTAAAACAATGGACGGGGGCATGCAATTTCAAAATGAGAAGATGAGCCAGAGGCAGAAACAGGGGCAGGAAGAGCCTCAGAAACAAATCATCTGCTCCAGACACCGAGAAGTGGAAGGGCATGGAGTGGAGAGGGGCATGGAGTTGGGGGGGGGCATGTATCAGTCCTCTTGCTCCTCAGCCCTGAGTGTGTGAAGTCATGTGGACCTCTGCACCCTGCTGAGTATTGTCAGTCTCTGTGAATATTTACTGCAGCCTGCCCCACATCACCTAACACCAGTTGCCAATCCATAAAACAAGCTGCTTTGCTATCCGCTGCCTACTTTTTGAGAATTCCAAGACCCACAAAACAAGGAAAGGCAAGGAAAATACCAACTCTGACAGCACTGGAGCTGCAGAGGGTGATACAGTTATTGGGAGCAACCATCTAAGGGAGCCTGCATAAGCATGCAGGCCATCCAGTACTAGGCAAGATAGGGTTTAATCTGACCTGGCATCAGAATCCAAGTGGCCCAATTTGATGAATGAAAAAGGACATCTTTGTGTTGACATTGTAGCCAACATGAATGAATAATATCCATTTTTATGCAATATTTCTATTGATACAGGTTGAGGGACAGGGTTGAGGTCACTGGAAAGATAGAGGGGCAGATTGGAAGAGGCTGGATGTATTTTTAGGCTTGTGGTCCATTGGGCACCAGAGGACCCTTGGGTTCCTGGAAAAACAGTGATTAGGCACAGGGTATGAATGGGGCTATAGTTCCAAGTGAGGGAGTACATAAGGGGCACATAGACTTTCTGGTGATTTTCTTTGAGTCTCGTCCTAGGATGAGACATGGAGCCCGGGTCTATGGTTTGGAGGCTGCTGCATCATTGTTAGGCTCATTTATTATATTGGCTCATGAGCTTTGCCTGAATACCTGCAGTTTAACAGCAGGCTGCTTGTCTTTACAATGGGCACATCTCAGCCTGCTGAGGTTTGAGATTAGATTCAAGTCCCTGTGGGTTTGAGTAGATTCACAATATCTTCCCTGGGGCTCTACCCTTCCACCTTACTGCAGGAACCAGGAAGCTGGCCTGCTGTGAGACAATGGCCTTGTATTGGTTTAATAAAATGCTGATTGGCCAGTAGCCAGGCAGGAAGTATAGGAGTGGCAACCAGGTAAGAAGTAGAGGCTGGGAGACCAGAACAGGAGAATTCTGGGAAGAGGAAAGATTCAGTCTGCAGTTGTTACCCAGATGCAGAGGAAGCAAGATGAGAATGCCTCGTTGATTAAAGGTACCAAGCCACGTGATTGACACAGACAAGAATTACGGGTTAATGTAGGATATAAGAGTTAATAAGAAGCCTGAGCTAATAGACCAACCAGTTGATGATTAGTGTAGACCCCTGCGTGTTTCTTTGGGACTAAATGGCTGTGGGATTGGGCAGGACAGGAACCTCTGTCAACACTGCCTGAACTGACTGAGGACTCTTTCTCCACCTCCAACATTGGATTTCATTATCCTTGAGAGTGCAGTGATTTCATCCTGGCCTCTGGAGCCATACCACCTCATTTACTCAGATGCCTCCTGTAAATGTAATTATGTAATGTCTTTACCCTCTGAGCTCCAGTTTCTTCATATATAGCAAAGAAAAATAACTCTAAAGCTTGGGTGGATAAGACATCAAATAAGATCAGGCATGGAAAGCACTCGATTGATGTAACACATATACATTTTACTTGATATCATTGGTATATTTTATGATTAAATGATTTTGTTGAGATCTAGTCCAAGAGCTGGGGCTGTTACCCTGCCTTGCCCCAATTCCTTTTTGTTGGGACTTCTGCCTCTTCTTCACCAACTCAGGATGCCATGATTCTACCTTGTCTCCGGGCAGAGATGCCTTGGATTCTTTAGAGAAATGCAGCCTTTAGCATCTGTGTGAAAGAGCATGCCTAAGCATATATATTTATGGGAAGGGGTTGACTCTGAGTAACAGCAGCATGATTTTTCCTTTTTTTTTTTTTTTTTTTTATCATGTCCACTCTCAATAGAGAGCAAATAAACCCTTGACTTGCCAGGGCAGACATTTCTTTCAGAAAAGCTTATTAAAAGCTCAGTAAACAGAATTGATGGAGGAGGTTTTTTAATTGTTCCCCTTGATTCACAGCAAGCTCAGGAACAGGTTTAATGTCTGCAAGCATATGAAAGCTATTTATAGGAGGGGTAGTGACATATTGTTCTCTATCACTAATGATAGTACATGTTTAAATTAAATTATAGGAGTAAAGAGTCAGTTTAAAGGATTGGAGAGTTGGCTCAGTGGTTAAGAGCATGTATGGCTTTTGCAGAGGGCCTGAGTTCAGTTCACATGCCTGTGGTGGGCAGGTCATAACTACTTATCACTCTAGCTCCAGGGGCATCCAGTGTCTGTAGCCACACACACACACACACACACACACACACACACACACACACACACACACACACACAAATAAAAAATATATATTTAAGCAGTCAGTTTAGCTTCCAGCAATGAGTCCAGAGGTCACCCAACTAGAGGACAACAAGTTTCTAAGATACAAAAACTTGGTATGGTGCTGCACACCTTTAGTCCTAGCAAGCAGGAGGCAGGCAGATCTCTAAGCTCGAGGGCAGCCTGGTCTAGGCTGAGAGTTCAAGGACAGACTAGGCTAAGCAGAGAAACCCTGTCTCAAAGAGGGGGGAAGGCAGAGGAGGGAGGGAGGGACACAGAGACAGAGACTGAGAGACAGACAGAAACAGAGATACCAAAATGAAGATTGCACTAGGCTTCCTGGAAGGTTTATTCATGACATAGGAGGTAAACATGGCAAGTGCCATCCTGGGCCTGCCTGCCTGACTTCTTGGAGAAATAAGATCAGCAAGGTGTTTTCCCATGTTGTTTTTCAGTCTCTCCTTTGACTATAAAAGCCATTCTATGCCTCTCTAATAAGTTCCTTTTTGTTAGTTTAGTGACAATGGACATCTGCTGTATAAACCAAGGACCTTCAAAGATCCTCTAACCCACTGTCCTTTGTATGGTTGTTACAGTCTACCAAGGAATTCCCACATGTTCTTTAAGAACCAATTTCTTCTTGCTCTAAGGCATTAATGAGATCAGCACAGAGAGCTGCAGCATATTGGGGGAGTCACCAGATGGTGACATTGCTTACAATCTCCTAATACAGTTTGTCTTGAGGTATGTGTTTGTTGACTCATTACCAGATGCTTTGTCACCAGCCTCATGTTATAGCCTTTTCAAACCCAAGTTATGACAGATCTTGAGGGGACAGACTTTGGATGTGATCAAAGTTGTTCTTTCAGCAATGACTCAGAGGTATATACCCTAACTTCGGAACAATTTATGTGCAAAATGGCTGAAGCCAAACAAATATTCTCAAAAGGGGAATATTTTCTAAGTGGATGCAACTAGCATATAGATTTCATTGCATTTCTGTCAGGAGCCAGTGACTTATACACTGCTGTCATTTATACATAAACCTATCATAGATTATGACCAGCACAACTTCTTTGATGCACTAGGCACCATTTTCAGCAAAATCCTTAAACAGTAGGCTCCAACTAGTAGGCATGTGAGTGGTAGGGAGAAAAATTTGCTTTACTGTTGTAAAATAATCTTTTTGTATACTGTGGAGATGTGTCTCTGCCAAGGCACCTTCTTATGGGTTTAATAATGAGCCAAATGGCCAATAGCTATTCAAGAGAGAATAGGCAGGACTTCTGGTCAGAGATAGGAACTCTGGGAAGAAGAGAAGTGGGATTCACCAGTGAGATACAGAGGAAATCAAACGTTCTGTACTGAGGACAGCTAGTTGGGAACAAGTCTAAGATAAACCCAAGCTTTTATACTTAGTAAGAAATCTCTGTGTCTTTATTTGGGAACTGGTGGTTCAAAGAAAGTCTAACTATATTTTACATTTGAAGAGGGACGGGAAAGACAGAGAGCTAGAGACTGGGAGACAAAGAGAGACAGAGCCTCATCCAGAGTCTCCCAAAGCACTATAAAGTGACCAGACACAGACGTAACACAGCCTAGTCTTGTCCCACACTTAAGAATGACTGACATCGCCGGGCAGTGGTGACCCATGCCTTTAATCCCAGCACTTGGGAAGCAGGGGCAGGACAGGCTCCAAAGCTACAGAGAAACCCTGTCTCAGAAAAAAAAAATGGCTGACATTCTGGCTCCTAGGTGTAATGTAAAATAAGAAGATGGGTGGAGCAGTGAACCAAGAAAGAGCTATTTGGGAGGAAGACTTCCAGCAGAGGGCATCAAGAGAAATTGTGGGGATTTGGCCCAAAAGAGGAATGGATGCAACTTTGGTACAGAGAAGAAATGCTGATGACAGGAAACAGGGTTTGGAGCAGAGCTCCTTCACTTTAGGAATTTTATCTCTTTTGATATTCTATGAGTGATGCAGGCAAAGAATAAAATTTCAATTAAGTTACTTTTTGGCTACTGGGCCATGCATTTTTAAACACAGCAGTGCAAGATGGAGCTATTGTAGAGTCCCAGGACTTATTTAAATTAAGCATTTAAATTTCTAAAGCAAGTCAGTTAACACACACACACAAAGGCTCTACTAAACTGGAAGGAAAGCAAAACATTGATTCCTTTTCTCCCCCAAGGAGAAGAATCAATCATATTTAGATGTTTCACACCCCCGAGCACCAGCCAGTTCAGCCTGTTGAAGGATTGGGCGTTTGTGGTGTTCTTTGAAGACTTAGTGAATTTAGATTTTTCAGCTGGTCATAGAAATTCCAAGAGATAGTCTATTGAATACTCTTTCATGGGAAATTCTGCCCATTTGTCTATGGGTCTGACAGCTCCTCTCTGGGACATGGTAGGTAGCCTAGTCTCTATTCAAATCCTGATGACTTTTGTTGTTGTTACTTTGACACAGGGTGTCCCTTTTTCTCCCTGAATGGCCTAGAAATCTCCATGTCCACCAGACTGGCCCAGACTTGCAGTGATCTTCCTACCTCTCCCTCCTGAGTGTTGGGACTAACGAGCCACCACAACAGGCCTAACTGCATGCTTAACTAACTATGTGAACTTAGACTTATTTTCTTGTGTGACTCAACTTGTTTTTAGTGCTAAAACAGAACAATCATTCCTATCGAGATAATGTAGAATCAATATAAAGCACATGTTTACTTTAGATCCTCAAAAGACACAGTAGGCTGCTCTTTACTGAGCTGGTGTCAAGATAGTACTGATTCGGTCAATACACTGTTTAATATACAGTGCCAGGAAGCCACTGAGCCAAAGGAGACGTCTTTTATTCTTATTGCCATTAGGAGGAAACTAAGTGAAGAGCAATCAACATAGGTGAGGCACTAAATGTGCCATTGGGGCCGTTTAAAAACAAATCAGTCATGAGATGCAGCTTTTGTTTTCCATATTTTTATTCCATATCTCAAGGCATTTGCAATTTAGTTGAGGGGGAAAGACAACAGGAATCAATAAAAGCATCAAGTTCTATCCATAATAGCTAAAACATGGAGCAACCTCGCTGTCCATGAGCAGATAAATGGATGAGAAAATGTAGCAGCTATATACCGCGGAATTTTGATCAGGTATAAGGAATAAAATTACAATGGATGGAACTGCAGATCAGTGCAGAGAAATAAGCCAGACTCAGAATCCACTGCATGTTTTCTCTCATATGTAGAATCACTTTAAATGTCTTCATATACATAAGACATGGAAAGAGGATGATGAGAGGAGAGGAAAAGCAGAAGTGGAATAGGAAGTGGAAGCGAGGAAGATGATAGAGCATATGTGACACAAAAGCAGAAGGGAAGACTATCTGCTGGGATAAAAAGGGACCAATAAAGAGGGAGATGGCGGGGGAGTGGAAAAGGACAATGGCAGGGGGTCAGCAAAGTATAATTATATATATACATATATATATATACATACACACAATATCACAATAAAACTTACTAATTTGTATGCTAACTAAGAATAAAATAATGCTAGTGATGTAAGAAAAAATAGAATTAGCACAGCAAGTATATTCAAATATTGAATATGGAGTATTAAGACCAAGAGGAAGTTCAGTCTAGGTGGAAAGCAAACTTGTACACTAGCTAGCTTTTCAAGATATAAAGATAGCAAAGAACACCTTGAAAGATGCTCAGAGGTGGATACAGACTAGAAAACAAGGTCAGAATAAGAGATGGCGTGGTCATTGATCAGAGAGGGAGAAGGCAGAAACCTCGACATCAGTAGTCATTTCTGAACAAGTGAGAGGACGTGGAGAGCGTGAAGATTGGTAACTGGTGATGTCTCCAGAGTCCCTTCCAGAACCTGGGACCAGGTGATGGTCAGCCCCTGAATGAAGACATAAGCTACCCTCATGTTGACAGGAGCTAACCTCATGTAGAGGTGGTGATGGAGGAGGAGGAGCAAAAGAAAGAGGTTTTAAGGATTCTTCCCTGTTATAACTGTGGAGAGCTATAGTTTCATACAATAACCTCATATTATCCAGACTGATCATCACTGGTCTAGCTCCAGCAGTAGTTGGAGATGAAGTTTCGGAAGGCAAATGTTCACTGTTGGGTACCGACTGAGTAGACTAGGATCAACTTTCCTACTGACAGCTCCTCACAAGTCAGGCTACTACCTGGTAGTTGCTTCCATGCAGTATCTCATCCCTCAAGTAGCTCAGAAACAGAACTGGAAGCAGCAAGCCTCCTCTGAAAGATTGTACAGTGGCTGCAATTTCTCTTCTAGCTGATCGCTGTACTAAAACAAAGGACAGTTGCTCTCCCTACTCTTGGGCAAGGGCCAAATGGAAAAGTGGAATGTAGGCTGGAACAGTACAGGTCATCCCCTCAATTACCAATGTTCATTTTTGCCTTCCCTGGACTGTCAATTACAGATAAACTAGCCCTGCAACATCGCAAGGAAAACTCAAGGTCAAGCAACTTCTGATTCAAGTGGCATGAACTTGCGGGGCTGAACTTCTCTGCCAGATAAGGATGAAAACCCTGATGTTTGTTTTCTTTGGTTTCTAAGTAAGTGACAAAAAGTCAGAGCTGAGGAGAATTCTCTTTTTATTTCATTTGTTTCCTCATTGTATAAAAGCTCAGTTGGGCTGGGGAAGTGGTTCAGTGGTTAAGGGCACTGGCTGCTCTCCCAGAGGACCCAAGTTCTGTTCCCAGCACCCACATCAGGTGGCTCACAACCACCTGTAACTCCAGTTCCAAGTGATCCACACTGTCTTCCAGCTTTCTCAGGTAACTGCGCTCCCATGTCCATACCCCCACACACACAATTAAAAATAAAATAAATATTTTTTGAAGGCTCTGTTACGATTGGGGAACAGGAGAGCTGAGAAGGAATACAGGCTTCCCCTTTATCCATGTGGGATATGTGCGAAGACCTCACTGGGTGTTTGAAACTGCAGAGAGTACCAAGCTCTTCATAGACTCCATGTATTTCCTCATATACATGTTTATAGTACAGATCAATTTGTAGATGCATCACAGTGGTAATAACTAATAATAAAATAACAATAATAATGTAGTTGCATAGTATAACTAATTGTATACTTTTCATACTATACCGTAGTTGTATTGCTGTAACAAAAGTTATGTGAAAGTGGACCCTTTCTCTCAAAAGGATCAAGACAAATAATATTTTTGCATGATAGTTAACCATGGTTAACCAAGACGGTGCAAAGTGAAGCCAAGAATAAGGGTGGAGGGCTAGAAAAATGGTCCAGCCACTGAAGACCAGGCTCATAAAACCAAAATGTTAAGAAAAAGAGTAGACCACTGGCTTACTCTTCAAGGACACTGGTGCTAGTAACAAGAATGGGAAGTTGCCTGAAAATATTTGATTTTTCTGTAAGAATCACCATATTAAGGCAAATTACATGTGATTCCATTTTACTTATCGAAGGCCTGCCTCAAGCCAGGCTACTGATTCCTAGTCCTGGGAACATAACACGTCAGCCAGTGCTACAGGTCCTTGCTCTCCTGGAATAGTCGCGAGAGTGGGAGACGATGAACACGAGGCCACGCGAAATGCTCTATCTCCAAAGGGCTACAAAGAAGCAGAGGGACGGAATGGAGAGGATGTCGCAGCTAGAGATGGCAGTGTGCTCTTGAGAGACTTAGAACTAAGGGCACAGCTCTTCAAGATGGTGCTGTCTGAGGGAACCAAGGGTCGGAGGGACAGGCAGGGATCCCTACTGAAGGTGTTCCATGTGGAGGGACTGGGACATAGGACACTCAGTTCAAGTTGAATACCATGCAAAAACAAATGCTTTCTATATATGTCTAGTATAAATATCACCTAGGAGGTTGCTGGATGTTTTAAACCACCAGTTTAAATAACCTTCAACCTGAGCTGTGTGTGCTGTCATTTTCTTTGTCGATTCCGGCAGTCCTGGCTAAGTTCTGTGGAAGAAATAGAGGCAGTGTGTACAAGAGGCAAGAAGGACAGGGAATGAGCCACAGAAAGCTGGTAGGAGGTGATATTGAAGGATAGCAGGTGCTGGGTCATAGGGGTCCCTGGGACAGTTTTTGGCCTTTTCCTTTGTTGGTAATGGGAAGTCAGTGGGAGGCTTTGAGCACAGACGTGTTAGGGTGTATTCATTCATTCATTCATTCATTCATTCATTCAGCTGTCTAATCAATTGCACTCAATACTCAGTTCTTCAAACAAATTATTGATCACCATTCACGGTAATAGGACCATAACAGGAGCTGTTTTAGCTTTCTGGGTGCAATTCCACTAAGCGGGGGGAAGACAACACTTATCAAAGCTTTAAGCAGTGACAGAAACAGTTGGGACCACATGGAAGGCTTGGTCCAGAGCATCATAGCTGGATGGATCACTTGGACCAGAAAAGTCTGCAAGGCATTTTGGAGGAGGATGAACTAGCTGACCCGCAATAGATGGCAGTGGTCCTTTCTTCTGTTCTAAGCGTCCAGATGTGATCCTCTAAGATGTGAGGAGTGTCTGGGGGGGGCATTTCAGACTTTGCATCCAGAATCCAGTCATTTTCCAGGGCAATGAATTGTTGGATAAGCATGAATACTCCTAAGAAAAGGACCAGCAAGCTAGAACTCTGTAGACAAAATCAAAGCGGACCTTTACTCTTACACGCCACACACAGAGCCCTTGCCTCCAGCAGGAATGTGGACCTTAGGAAATGTGCATTGGATAAGACAACCATTGCTTTTCCATCAGGATTCCGCCTTCTGAGAAGTTAGCACCCAGAAAAATTCTTGGCAGACCACAGAAGCTGATAAATGTTGGTGGAATAAATAGCCAACTTGTGCATTAATTTGAAGAAAGAGCTATGACGTGCTTCTGATCAAGTAATCAGCTTCATCAATCAGCTTTCGCATAACCCATTTTTAAAGCTGTCTGAGAAAGTACAGGAGAGACTTTTTAACTTTTCTGAAAGGGCCAGAAAATGTGATACCACAGTGGGGTATTACTGTTGTCTGGAGCCAAGGGACCAGGATCTAGGATCTCCTGCGTCTCAAGAGAGTTATAAAAACTAGTACATATAGGTCCTTTAAGATGGATTATGGCTGGATTGGTCTGTGTTCAGGCTTGTCCAGTAAAGTTAGGTCACTGTAACGGCAGCTGGCATCCTCAGAGGACGCGGCAGAAACAAGGCCCCCAGAAATCGCTTCGGGCTTCTGTGAAAACTGCCACCAGGAGTCTTCAGCAACAGAAATTTACCTTCTGACAGCACTAGGGGTTAGATATCCAAAGTGGGAGCATCATCAAGACCAGCTTTTCTTTCCAAGTTCAACCAGGGATCCCTTCTGCTGCTCCCAGTAGCTCCAGGATTGCTTTGGCTTTGGCGCACATCAACCTAAACACTGTTCCTGTGGTCACAAGGTATCTCTCCTTCTGTCTCCAAGTTCCTACTGGTTCACTCTCGCCAGGACTTTTGACATTGAATGTAGGGTCTGCCCAGATGATCTTACCAGAGTCCTCAATTGAACCTTCGAAGACCCCATCTCCAAAAAGTTTATTCTCACAGTTTCCAGCTAAGGCATGTAGACATTTGGCACCGGGGAGGTCCTGCATACGAGCCTCCTCCACTTCCTCCACCACCCCCATAAGCCTGTGAGGGAATCAAGAGCAGAGGAAAGCTTGTGAATAAGACTGAACTTCTGAGAAGATGGTGTGTTTTGTGCTTTGGACAAATGCACATGTCAAAAAAAATATCCTATCCTTACCCCAATCACATTTCCTCAGCACTCATTAGTCTTAAAGACATCCGCGGCTTCTACTTCTTTGTCCCTCTCACTGTCTCCCGAAGGTTTTCGTGGGCTGCTAAACTCCATTTCTTTTTCAAATAAGAGGTGAGTCAGAGTACAAACACATAGTATTCAGTGCCATGGTTGAAGGAAAGGAGTCTGGTGGATAAGAATTGGGGGTCAGGGTCTCTCTCCAGACTCTTTCTTCGGTGCTGCGGTGGAAAGAAGCGAGTCATACTCAGTATTTTCAAGGTCTCTAGTGAGTTCCAGCCCTAAATGACCCCAGCAATCACTCATCATTGGCCAAATAGTATTATCTTTCCTTCGTCCCTACAGATATTTAACTAGGATCACCTCCCAATAAGATTGCTGCATCCAGATGCTTGGATCAGGGTTTGCATCAGGGAAGTTTGCAGTACAAGATAAAATCACATGCACGCACTTCTTTTAATGAATACTTATTGTTCCAAGTGTCATGGTAAGGTATTTGTCACAATGGATTTATTAATTAACCATACCCATTTGACTCCCACTTTGCTATCGTATCACTGAACCAGAAATGTAGGGAATGGAAGTGTCTTGCTTAAGAATGAAGGGTGGCATTTGCACTATCTCCAAAGGGATACAAAGGCATTCCCTCAGTATCTCTGTTAGATAGGGGCTGGAGAGATGACTCGGGGGTTAAGAGCACTTGTGGTTCTTGCAGAGGACTGTAACAGGAGGTTTCTAGTTCTACCTGATCCTGCAGCCGCTTTTAAAATAACCACTCACAATCCCAGAGAACCTAGACAACAATGAGAACCCTAAGAGAGACATACATGGATCTAATCTACATGGGAAGTAGAAGAAGACAAGATCTCCTGAGTAAATTGGGAGCATGGGGACCATGGGAGAGTGTTGAAAGGGAGGGGAGAGGCAGGGAGGGGAGCAGAGAAAAATGTATAGCTCAATAAAATCAATAAAAAATAAAATAAAATAATCACTCAAAGGCTTAATATTAATTACATACTGTCTGGCCTATTAGCTCAGGCTTATTATTAAATTACAACTTAAATTAACCCATTTCTGTTAGCTTATATTTTACTAAGAGGCTCATGGCTTGTGACTGTACATCTTGCTTCTCTGGTGGCTGCTTGCATCTCTCTCAACTCTGCCTTCTTTCTCCTTGTATTCAATTTGTCTTTCCTGCCTAGCTATATTCTGCCCTGCCATAGATCAAAGCAACTTTTTTTATTAATCAGTGGTAATAAAACATACTCACAGCATACAGAGAGGCATCTCACATCATTTCCCCTTTTCTGTCCAATTAAAAAGGAAGGTTTTAACCTTAACATAGTAAAATTACATATAACAAAATGGTTATTAAGCAAGAATTACAGTTACAATATTTATTCTATTAGTATTAGACAAAATTAAAGAAAATACTCTATCACCTCTTCTATCCTTATAAGTCTAAAGTCTCATGTCTAATTTATCATTTTTCATAACTGAGGAAAACTATGGCTATCCAGTCTTCAACTCTATCAAAGACTCCAAAAGGATATAATATTACCTACATAAACAGAAAGTGCATTGTAAGCAACTTCCAAAGCTCTAGAAATGACAGAGCTATCTAGCTGCCTGCACAGTCACCCAAAGTTCTTTTGTAGTGTTGGGATGTTCATCTTCAGCCTACAGGCCTAGAGTATCTGGCAGATTTCTCAGTGAAGCAGGAAAGTTGAAGGACTGTCCCAATTATTTTGGCAAAATTTATTAGTCGCTTCTTCTGTGTCCTGCAGAA
Organism: Ondatra zibethicus; assembly: GCA_004026605.1. Taxonomy (NCBI): domain Eukaryota; kingdom Metazoa; phylum Chordata; class Mammalia; order Rodentia; family Cricetidae; genus Ondatra; species Ondatra zibethicus. The sequence goes on along the minus strand of PVIU01005753.1, from coordinate 61,776 downwards.
TGTCTGGCAGACTCTTTCATGAAGCAGGAACCCTGGAGGACTGTCCCACCTTGCCTAGAGTTAGGCAAGTTCAGAAGTCATTTTCCTGTGAGTTCTGCATGTCCAGTACATATAGCAAATTGTCAAGCAGTCCAGGCAAGAGCATTTTTTTTTGCCCAAATGGTTAGTCTCACCACATTTAAAGCAAAATCCATAAGCATCTTCTTTGATGGCATCATCCTCTTGAAGTAATTGGTGCTGCCAGGAGCAGATGTGTCTCATTGTCAAGAAAAGTCTAAGTTCTTAAAATATTTTAAATGCCATTTTCTGTAGGTCCTTGAAGTGCTTGAAGATTGACTATCTATTTGAAATATATCTCTGCATATCTAGAAAACCTAGCTAACAAGGCTATAAGTTTGACTATTATAGATGACTATTAATTTGTATTTGTTAACTACACATAACACTTTGAAATGAGGTGTATAAACACAATACCTTAAACAAGAATAGACATATACATATAGTATGGCAAAATTGACCTTTAACTTGTATCAATAAACCAAAATCTATACCAATGCAAAGTATTAACAGTCATTTTTTGGATTAAAGTAGATTTAATAATCTACCTTTTTAAAAAATCATTTCTATGTCAGAGGACCCAAGTTCAATTCCCAGCACCCCATATGATGGCTGAAAACCATCTGTTACTTCAGTGCCAGGGGCTTTGACACTCTCTTCTGGCAAGTATATATGTGGTGTGCGGACAAAACCCCATACCTATGAATTAAAGTAAGCATTTAAAATACAAACAAAAAAGATCTCTGTTATAACATCTTCCTGTATTAAGGTCCTCATAGCCACCAAGAAATGGGCTCTGAACCTGATGGGCACATGGGAAGTACAGTTTGGAATGTTACCAGTATCAATATTCATGGGGGGGATGAACAAAGCATGAATGGTCAGAGAGAAAAATTGGACTCTGATACAGTCAAAGAAGGTTTATCTCATTTCAGAGGAAGGTCAGAAATGAGAACATACCTTTATGTTCTTTCTGTGTGAGGCAAAAGGGCAGGTTTCTTATATGTTCCCATCATTTGTAGTTGGTAGATGTGCCCTGCCAATGAGAAGAGAACCTTACAGTTTGTACAGTGGCTTTGCTTGACATAGGGCAATTTCTGGAGGACAAACTAGTGGCAAACCTTCACCTATCAACACTGCAAGTACTTAAGTGTGTGTGTGAGAGAGAGGAAGAACCTAGGTGGCTCACTTTTAAAAAATCACTAGTCTGCCCCATTTACTTCTTGAATCTATTATTTGATTTCTTGTAACAGTCCGTGGGAACAACTCTTTTATACATCTGATTGATCTTTAGAGTTTTTACAAGAAAAGAAGTTAATGAGATGAAATTCAAGCCTCATCCTAATTGGTGTTGAAGCTGCAGTTTATTTTATTCATTCTAGATTTGCCTCATTCTCAGCTATAATGTCTGCTAGCTAAATTTACTTAAGGTACTATCTATACCCTCAACCCCCAAAATCCTAAACACTGGGTAATATGACTTTCTTAGGCTATGTATGGCTACCACATTTACCTACTTACTTCCAATGTTGGACACAAAAGCACCAACATATAGATGTTCAATACCTCATATAAATTCTAAACATATTCTCTCCCCTTTCCACTGTGCAACAAAACCTCAACTTCTCTTGATGGTCATGATTACATCTTTCAAGATGAAGGCAGCTTACTTTGCTTCTTGTTGGCAAAAGAAGCCTAAAGTATCTGGGTACAGCCCAATACCTTAAAATGGAATTATCTTTAAACATTTGGTGAAAGTGTTCATTTTGGGAAGCAGTACTTTTAAATCTATATTGGAGTTATAGGGACCAAAATACATCACTAGGAATAGTGATCTGTGTGTTGAGGGAGGAAGGAGCACTTCTGTTTCTTCCCTTTGTAGTTTTTTGAATGACAATGTCCCCTACAGGCTCCCATTGGTGGAACTATTTGGGAAGGATTAGGAGGTATTATGACCTTGTTGGAGAAGATGTATCACTGAGAGTGGGCCTTGAGGTTTTCAAAAGTGTTTTGAAAGGTGTTCCCTGTTAGTTCTCTCTGCCTCTACTTTTGCCTAAGGATATAATATCTCAGATACTGCTCCAACACCATGCCTGCCTGCCGGCCTGCTGCCAAGCTACTGTGATGGTCATGGATTCACCCTCTGAAACTGCAAGTTCCCAATAAACTTTTCTTCTGACTTTTCTGGGTCATAGTGTCTTAGCACAGCAATAAAAAGTGACTAAGACACCCTTAATTCTGAATATGTGTACTCTCCATATGAGAGATCCAACGAAGTACTGCAGTAGTTGCTTCAGACTTTATGTTAAGTCTTGGAGGAAGGGGATTTTTGTTGGGGAACTATATCCAAGTTGGAACCTTAATTGCATCTAAAATGTCCTCTCCATTACTGTGTCAAGCCAATCATTTGTACATATGCAGTTAGGAATGACACCAAGATTCTGTGATTATGTGATCAATATTATACCTCTGTGTTGTAAAGTGAGTTCTTTATTCAATGTGATGTCAGTGGACTAGATGTTCTGTAAGCCTTTTGATATTACTGCTGGTCGAGGCACAGTGGGAAGGGAGGATAAAGCCATGATACACTAAAATGTATCTTTGATATCTACCAGAAGAAACTACTAGCCTCTTATGGTGAAAAAGAGCCCAGTCTGGTCACTTGCTACTCTGTGACAAGTGTCCTCAGTGGGTGATGTCATATCAGGGCAGTTCAACAAAGCTTTCATTTGATTATATGGAGGGCTTCAGAGATTCTGGGTTTCTCTTGATTTAAGACAAGAAGACTGGATCTTTCTATCAATGCTCAACATCCAGTCATTGAATTATGGCTGTCCCCAGTAATACTCTGAGAATGACAGCCAGGTTTTCCATCAGCTGACCTAGATGTCTCCAAAAGCAGCTTATCTGAAAGCTTTCACCCTCAACTGTCCCAGGGAGGATCTGGAGGCACGACATTGGCAGGGTCTCATTTATCTTCCAAGAAGTTTGTTCTCTTCCTTTCCCTGGAGGGAAGGATTGGCCCTCAATGGGCCTCCCTCAGGGAAGTTAACCAATTGCTGTTGTTTTTGAGTAGGAGCCATTTAAGAGGTGACAGGAGGGAGGAGGAATTCATAGAGTTAAATAACTGAGCTGGCAGTGAATAGAAACCTCTTGCTATAATCTTTCCAGGGAGAAGAGGGGATTTTGTAGAATTTAAAGGAGATGACACAGACCACCCTTCTTTCCCCCAGTGAGTGCACTTCTAAAATAGGCGGCTCAAGTTATGAGGGAAATTTGGAAGACTTTTTCTTGTGTGTGAAGCTAATTAGTCCCCAGGGGAGATGAATCTATAGCCCTGGCTTCGTTAGTATCCTCTCACTTGAACCAACTGACTGGAGAGCAACCAAGCTTTAGGCAAAGGTCAGCAGTCAGATCCTGGATTACTGGAGGGGTCAAGTTATTTACTAAGTCAGACAGATAATGTGACTTTATGCTAATGTTATATACAAAATGTTCTATCCTAGCGTGTGAGATCTGACACTAGAAAGTCGGAGGGTGGCTTGGTCTGTAACTCTGAGAACATATTACTATCTGTGCTCCAAAAGCATGAGTTAAAAGTTGAATGAAAATGAGCAGCCGGAGCTCAGGGATGTTTTGGAGGGATAGATTTGAAAATGGCCAGTAAATACAGGTGTGCTCAGAGGCTTGCATGGCTCTGTCTTAGGGCTTCTATGCGCTGAAGAGGCACCATGACCGTGCTAATTCTTAGAAAAGAAAACATGTAATTGGGCTGGCTTATAATTCAGAGGTTTGGTCCATTGTCATCATGGCAGGAAGCAAGGCAGCCTGCAGGAAGACATGATCCTGGAGAGGTAGCCAAGAGTTTTACATCTGGATCGGCAGGAAGCAGGAAAAGTGAGTGACACTGGCCTGGCTTGAGCATCTGAGACGCAAAGACCCTCAGTGACATATGTCCTCCAACAAGACCACACCCACTCCAACAAAGCCACACCTCCTAATAGTGCTGCTCCCTATGAGCCTTTGGAAGTCATTTTCGTTCAAGCCACCACAGGATCAAATCATCAGGTTGTGAGCGATGGTACCTTCTGAACATGCTGTTTCACCTCCACATCTACTCAGTGTATAAAGTAAGGAACTCTGAATCCGCTGCACTGTACACATCATGGAGAGGGCAGATAGAAGGCTCATCAACTCATGAACGATTTGAATAATTTCCTGATCCCTATGCTTTAGTATATTATTTTCTATGATTCCCTCGGTTAATTTGGGAAGGAGCCCAATAATAATAAAACCTAAGCCTCTTCATGCTATGAATAGTGGAGAAGATGGGTAGAAGTAAGATTCTCATTCTAAATAATAGAAAGAGCTTTATCGTATGGCATAAAAAAATTGCCTGTACTAGGTTTGGAGGGAGACTGAGGCAAGGGGATCAAAAGTTCAATGAATGCCTGGGCTACAGACTGTGTTCAAGGCCAGATGTTTAATTTAGTAAGAACTTTTCTCAAAGTTAAAAAAAAAGAGAGAAAAGAAATAGAGATTTGAAGATATAGTTCAATTGAAGAACATTTGCCTGGTGTGTCTAATGCCCTTGGTTCAATCCCCAGTGCTGGAAGAAAAAGTTGAAAATGAAAAACAAAAAGAAGTATCATACAAGTAGATTAAAAAGTTGACCAAACAAAATGGAGGTCAAACAGGTAGACGTTATAAACATATTCCTTGTCAAAAGAAAGTCTAGACGACCTCAGACTCAACAGCACTGGATCTATCTCTAATGCCTGCAAACTGCTGCTCCCTCTGCCTTTCAGAATGCTCCCACTGGCTTTCTCATCTTCATCCTGCAACTCTCTGAACCTAACTGTCACTTCCATCAAAAGCGGAAGTGACTGGTAGGTAGGTAATTGCTATTCCTAAATGGGTTGTCATTGTTAATATGAATTGCCAACTCACCTGGATTGAGAGATGCCTAGGAGATTAGTGAAATACGTGTGTGTGTGTGTGTGTGTGCGTGTGCGTGCGTGTGTGTGCGTGTGTGTGCGTGTGTGTGCGTGTGCGTGCGTGTGTGTTTTCAGAAAGGATTGACATGTGGGGGAGCAACTGAGCGAAGAAGCTTACCTTGAAGGTACATAGCACTATTTAATTGTTAGGGGATTGTGGATGGGATCCAAGTGGAAGCAGAGAAATCCAGTCAGTGTGGGCAAGCTCTACTCTTGCAGAGGAGAACAATTATTGCTGCTGCCTGAACAAACTTAGCACCTTCAGTCTTTTGATGAAGACTCATACCAATGACTTTACAGGGCATTTCCTGGGCTTCAGTCTCGTACTCAGGCTACATCATTGGTTTCTCTTCTTTTGAGACTTTCAGTTTCTTGGACTAAGAATCTATGAATTATCTGGCTCTTCTGCCTGCAGATGGCCATCCAACTGAGCAAGCCAGTTCAGTAAATCCCCTTTTAATTACACACACACACACACACACACACACAAAAACAAAAACAAAAAAAAAAACCAAAAAAACCATTCTGTTCCTTCAGAGAACCCGGACAGCCACCTCTCATTAGTTTCTCGGTTCTTCATTTTTTCCGTTATTTTGGATGTCCATATTTGTGATGATGACAATGACGATAATGACAGCCTACCCCATTCACTTGACTATAAGCTTTATGAGGACAGGGTAAATGTCTGAATTATTTCATAATAAAGTCCCTATTTCTGGCTGGGAATCAATCCTTACGTGTGTTGAACAAATGGACAGACTTCATGAGATGGCTCATAAAGCAAGCATAATGCTTCTGTTTAGTGTCAATGTCTGGAACTTTGCCCTGTCCCCACCATTATGCAGCTCTATGACTAAGACTTACAACCTCTCTGGATATCACTGCAAAACAGGATGTCAGAAGTTGTGACACAGGATGCCAGAAGTTCATTCTAGTTCTAGAGTTATGTGACAGAACTGCCTGGACAAAATGTGAATGTCTGCCCACATCTGAGCCTCACATTGAGCATTCATAATTGGTTTATGTACCTTAGTTTTCATAGAATCACTTGTTCTGACCCGAGGCATCTCTATGACCAAAATTGAACAAGTTCTTATTGGAAAAAATATGTTTGTGTAATTAAATTTCAGTAGTCAGGACTTCCAAAACCACTTTACAAAGAAAATATGGCCGGTCAGTGTAGAAATCCCCCAACACAAATTAAATTAAACATTGGAGTCTGTTTGAAATGTCAGAATGGTTACAAATGATAAAAGTAATTCAAAGGTTTTTGATCTGTTAGAGATCTCCAAATTCTTGAAGGAGTAAGAGTATTTACCAAAGTATCAAGATGTTCTTTTGTGCTAATAGAGGTATTGAAAAGTTTAGAAATTCTCTTGGCAGACTCACTGATGAAGACAAAGGCATCACATCTCTATGATATTTGTTCTCTAAGTGGAGATTCAGTGGAAGACCACAGAAGGAGGTCACTGGGGCTCAAGAAGTGCCTGTCCCCTGGAGCAGGCGGCATGTTGATGCTAAGTGTTTCCTAAGTGTTACAGTAGAGCAAATTCATATTGGAATCTCTAGGCGCCTGTGCTATCAGCAAGTCTTTGGGGGTATTAAGATGTTTTAGTTCTTAACTATTCATTTCATCATCTTTTACTCCGTCAATTACTTCTCAAAGTATAAAAGTAAGTGAGCTATTTTACTTAAGTCTTAGGACCTATACATTTTTTTTAAAGAATTGCTAATATTTTCCTAAGTGAGTTGGAATTGAACATTTAGTGGACAAATAGCATAAACATGGTCCACAGCCCAGAACTGATGAGCTAGAGATGAAGGTGGCAAGCTGCAAATGACCTTAAGCATAAGGGCACTGGACTTGATTACCTGAGAAGGGCTGGTTCAGAAATGAGAGTCACACAAAGTGGCCAGGCTACTACACATGACTGTGCATTCGCGCCACCTTTCTTCATAGCATGCAGAGACACGGCTTTCTCCACCAGTGTGCGGCTGACCATGTCTTGAGGGAGATTAAAAGTGCTTCACTGTTTTGAGAACTGACTGGAAACAGGTAAAGAACAGAGTGTGTATTAGAAGGGGCAGAGTTCTTTAGACAGCTGAATTCCGCATGGTTATCGGGACAGCCCTTTCAGCCAAGGTACAGTGGTTAAGCTTGAATTTACTAAGACCTCAGAGTCAAACCTCAGTAAGAGCAAAGGGAAAAAGAAACATTTCTACTTGTGAGTAACTGCATAAACTCCCGGTTCATCTACCCCAGGCACGAGGGTTTATTTTCACCCTCACCCTTAGAACGCACCAGGATGAAGTGGTCGACTGTCCCTCTCCTGGTTCATCCCTCCTTGTGTCTTCCGACTTCTCTGTTTCTAACTCTGTAGACCAGTGCTTCTCAACCTTCCCAATGCTGCAACCCTGTAATACAGTTCCTCATGTTATGGTGACTCCCCAACCATAAAATTATTACATTGCTACTTCATAACTGTAATTTTGCTACTATTATGAATTGTGGTGTAAATATCTGATATGCGACTACTATGAAAAGGTTGTTTGAGCCCCGTGGGGTTGAGAACCACTGCCATAGAGTTGTGAGGGTATAGCCAGTGTATGGTGTGACTTGCCTTCCCTATTTTCACTTCTAGCCAAGACAAATCCATTTTTCTCTCAGTCCAGGATCTTCTATAAATGTATTAGAGATGCATTTGTTTTATATGCATTGTATTTCTTATATCTGTGACTTATTATATATATATATATATATATATATATATATATATATATATATATATGATAGAAAATCTGTAGATAGCAGGCAATATAAAGTATCTGGTAAGAACGGAAGCAAAGACAATGTGTTCTCTCTTCACAAATTGAGAGACTGCCATGAATATTTGTTTGAGGGTATGCTGTTTTTAGTCGTATATAATATCATCAAAATGTTTTGGGGAAAGTGGGAAGAACTGGAGAAGTCTATGAAGCTAAGTCCCTGGCCTCAGAATCTCAACTCCAACTCAATACATTCCCAATTTCTGTCAAAATACATTATGTGAATCTGGAAGGTTAATCCTTACCTTACTTTTCTCAGCCTAACGAAGGACGAAGGAAGTACAGGTTTTCTGCTTCTTTTGGTTTATTTCACTTTCAGGTTTTCACTTTGTGTACAGAGCAGACATTGTACTACTTGTTGGATGGGCAGTGACTAATGAAGCAGATCCCCATCTCCACTGGGTGAAGAGCCTGGGGCCGACAGTAATGCACAAAAATGCTTTCTACTGAGATTGCTCCCCAAGGGAAGCCAACAGGGCTCTGAGACAGGGAGTGACTGGTGAGTGTCCTCTCATAGTAGATGGGACTCTAGAGCCTGTGTGTGGAGGAGATAAGGATGGAGAGAGGGTAACCTACCAGCAGGCAGCAGGAGTTCCAGGCAGAAGCCCCAGGTATGAAAACTGTAATGCAGAGGACAAGTGTTGTGGGACAATGGTCTGTACTCTGTCACTTATATTTTAAATAAATACTGACTGGCCAGTAGCCAGGCAGGAAGTATAGGAGTGGTGACCAGGCAGGAAGTCGAGGTGGGACAACGAGAATTCTAGGAAGAGGAAAGTTCTTTCTGCAGTCGTAACCCAGCCACAGAGGAAGCAAGATGTGACTGCCTTGCCGGAAAAGGTACCGAGCCACGTGGCTAACACAGACAAGAATTATGGGCTGACATAAGTTATAAGAGTTAATGAGAAGCCTGAGCTTCTGAATGACTGCAGGGCCAGGCAGGACAGAAAACTCAGTCAACAAGTCAGACTGCAAAGAAAAATGCTAAACTCAAGATTGTTGATCACCCATCATTGACCAAGGTTTCCTGTTACTGAGTGCTCATTCCTAAGGAGGCTCATAGTTCTATTCACTGGACCAGTGGACTAGTATATTGCAAAATTTTCTTGCAACATACTAGCCCACACACATACAGAGAGAGAGAGAGAGAAAGAGAGAGAGAGAAAGAGAGAGAGACAGAGACAGAGATTATACCTGGTATCAGATCTTACCAAATAGAAAGCAGGTATCCAGCTTAAACTCCCCAGCCAAATACATAACTTTTTTGCTTAAGGACTGGTTTGAGTTGAGTTTTCAGCTTTGTTACAGCTAAAGGATATGGATTAACACTTTTGTTTTATTTTGTTTTTTATTTCCGTCAAACCTTGCCAGAAAAAAATAAGTTGTAAATTCATCTCCCCCGCCTCGCCCCCAAGTGTTGACCATTTCTGTTGAAGAATATTCAGTTCGACCTCTAGAGTCATTAAAATATACAACAGAAAATGTTGGATTCTTGAGTAGATTGTCACCCAGAAGAAAATCCAAAGCTCATGACTGACTCTGGGCTGAGACCAAAGTGCTAAGTGTGTTGCTCAATGGTAATTAATTTTCATTTTTGGTGTGTTACAACTTCATTAACTAATTGGACTTTTCCAGACAACTTTTGTTCTCTTTTATGACCAAAACACAAACAAATCTAAAGCAAACCAACAACAAACAAACAAACTCACAAATATATTCTTCAAAGGTTGAGAAACAAATAGAAATATGTTTATATTCTCTTCTTTAGATTTCAGCATCCTACACTGCCAGGGCTGGTGGTGGCCTGGTTTATGACATGTAGAAACAGTTCCCACTTCTTTCTGAACCATCAGAAGAACATGCTGGGGTTGGTGTGACCAGGCCATTGATGTGCCTAGAGATGAGATGTCAGAATTCAATTCTAGAAGGGGAAGACTCATAAGAGTCTTGGTTGGTCTCATAGGGTTGGTCTCATGACTGCTGTCTATGCCCTTTACTGTGGCAAAGGAAAACATTACCATGTGGATAAATTGGTAGCCCATGGAGATCCTAACTTCAGATCTTCTTCTTTTCCTAGTGTTAAGGGACTGAGTAGCAAAGTCATTAAGTGTCTCTCAGTTTCTTCAAAAACAAAGACCCAAGGGCTCCAGGAATACTCTACAAAAGACCCTAGTGAATGAAGGATGCAACTGTAGGTTTTAACACGTAAAGGCTTGAATGCTACTTTTAGAAAATGCCGATTTCTTGGGGAAATCACAAGTCTTCTGCCATGGAGCTGAAACTGAATCTTTGTAGTCAGGTTGGTGTGGAATCCCTGGAATTCTATTTCATAAAACATTTTTCTAACTTTTACTTTGGTCTTTCGGTGAAATAAATGAACATAATATTACAAATCTCTGGGGGCAAATAGGAGACTACTCGGACTATAAGAAAACTCAAGCTAGTTGCTTAATAGATGAAAACTCAGTGGTTAATAGCAGTTCTGAAATGCGGTCAAGGTCTCATGAAAGTCTGGTAATCATTTGAGGTGGCTTAGTCACTGGGACGATGCTCAAGTATCCGGCATTTGTCACAGATTCTGCCCAGGAACTGGTATTAGCCTTTCTCAAAGTATGTGCCTTGGAATACGAACAAAGAGATGTTTTGTGCAAAAAGAATTGGATAGATAAATGAGTTTAGGAAATAAGGTATACTTTCTAGCTCTTCTTAGAACATGCTAAAGACCCATGAACCTACTGTATATACAGAACTGCAGGATTTGGGATATTTTAATATATAATTTATATATTTAATATAATTAGCATGTAATATATACACATGCTAGATAATATACATATATGCATACTATACTCTATGTGTGTGTTTGTCTGTCTATCTGTCTCTTTGTCTGTTTGTGTATTCAGAATTGGCTCAATATGTTTGAGCAGCAAAACTTTAGTCTGTGGAAGATCTATCTGACCAAGAAGACTCCAGAGGAGTGCTAAGATGCTCCAGGGGCATCTATCTGACCAACAGTCTTTGAAAATGCATCAGAGAAGCTCAGAGAGTCCTAAATGCTTTTCACTGGTCAGCACAAATGCTAATAGAAAGGCACCTACCTGTAGTTAGGGAAGATCTGTAGGATTTATTGGCCAAACCTAATGAGGAAAGACTTAAATGTTGTTTGGTATTGGCTATGCCATTTAAACAAGTTCTAAGGCACATTTTTAACTTCGTTCTGGGTTTATTGGGTCGGATGAACTTTTATTTAAAATGATTAATAAAAAATTAAACATTTCAGTGAGGGAAAATTCTGAGTACACTGCCTCTGTTATTTTTTTACAGCACAATACCAAAATGCCATCATTTAGGAAATATTGAAATGTCACAGCTTAATGAAATTTAGCCTGTGGTTCTTGGAACCAGCCAGACAGTTAACTAGCTGGGTAAGACTGGAGTCCAATCTGTGAGTCAGAACGACAAAGCCCGCTCCACAGGGTGTGCCTAGCAGAAGTTGTTAGTAACCCTAACTGGACCTGTTAGCCAACACTCCTGGATATTTTCCAGTTAAACTGCTAAGTTTCTTCAGTGATAACCAGTTCACACGCATTTGGGAACCAAGCAACAGTATCAGCGAAAGAAGCAGGACACAGAGTGGTAGAGACTGTTTTGAATCAGAAAGCACCCCTGAAAAGAACAAAAACTTATACTGCATTATCTAAATAAAGTTTATTAGTCACAGAGGCTGCTGGTGGGTGACACATATCTTGATTTAGAAATAGATGCAAGAGTTAAGAAATAGCAACCATGAGGACACAATTCAATCTCCAAAAGCCATATAAAAAAAGCTAGACACGGTAGCATATCCTTGTTATCCTAGTACTAGGGGAACTCTGTGAGAGACAGACTGACTTCTGGAACTCACTGGCGTGTTTCAGACAGGGTCTCTACATACACACCCAAACGGTGATAGTGCTTGAGGAATGACCCCCAAGGTAGACCTCTGACCTTCAAGTGCCTGTACTTGTAGACATATACCTACACAAATACGTGTGCATACACACACATCATGCACACACACACACTCGAGCGTGTGCAGCGAAGATGTTCCAGAAAGTGGTGGCATTTCGCTATCTAATAAAATCAGGGAATAGAGTAAATGGCTTCTCAACATGATTTATGATTCCGGATGAAAATCTATGAGCTTTATTTTATAAACAATATGCAAATTCATCCTTCCTGTGAAATTAGCAGGAAAGGAAATGTATTTATCATCTAAACAAGCCTGGTCATTATCAATTCTTCTCATGGCTCAGAAAACTCCAGAGGAACCCTGCAATGCTCTCTGAACCTCACTGTGACCAGTAGTCAAGCCATGCCTGAAAAACTCCAAGAGTTCATTTTGAATTGGACAGCACATGAATTTTCTATGACTGAGTTAGACCTACAATTTTTTTTTCAGCCAAATCAAAATGCTACAACTCAAAACAATGGAAGACCGCTAGAGTGACTGGATGATTAGCCATCATCTGGGAAATGAGAAGACTATTTAAAGGAATAGTCAGGGAGTTGATGCGAGCGGTAATAGGCGAGAAGGTTGTTGTGGGTAGGTATTTTCCTTTAGAAGGATGTATTAAATTACGACGAATCTCCATCATCAGTAACGGTACATGTGAATGCCTTCCTAAACCCCCAAAAAGCTCTGATCCATGTGTTCTTATTCAAGGACATTTCTAAATTTTCTTCTGCTCAGAATTTCAAAATAGGAAAATCCACTTGTGGCTTCTCTAAGAGTAATGAGGTCTTTTCTCTGTCTTCAGGATAGTTTCTGCAAAGTCTGTTATTGTGTCACACATGGATTACACAGCACAGATATGTGGTATTTCCTGAAAGAACAATAGCACTGCTAGCATTGCCTTTCCTCTTTCCGTAGATCAGGAGCAAGACACTGAGCAGGGAGCTTTACATGTAAGGCATTCATTCGATGGCAAGTCTTTCTACACAGACAAGCGGATGGAGCCCCAGAGAGGGTGGCTACTTCTCCTGGGGTCACGTGAGCCGTACGCGTTGGGATTTGGATCTAAAGCCCATGTTCTTTGCAGCACCTCTGTAAGTAACTATAAATTTGTAAAAATACAGATGTCTGGGGAACAAGTGGATTTGGAGAGAACGGCTGTGATCTATGGGAATCGCTAGATTATAATTGTAAGTTGTCTAGATAAATTGAGAAGAACATGGAGGAAATAATGAAAGTGGGCCAAGAGGGACTAAAGCAGCCTTCATGCCACCCAGCCTATCTGCACTTCAATAGCAAACGGCGATCAGTAATTGCATTTTTAGATGCAGACTACTGACAGAACAATTAGGGAATAGAGTCCTCCAAAAAGATGTGTCCAATCCCGAATCCCTGGAACCTCATAATGTAATTATATTTGGAATAAGAGTCTTTGAAGGTGTGATGAAGGTTAAGGATGCCCAGATGAGACCATCCTGGACCTGAATGGACTCTTAGTCTGAATGAGGGGCTATTATAAGTGGCAGAAAGGGAGAACACACACACACACACACACACACACACACACACAGTGAGCAAGAGAGAGACAGAGACACAGAGATAAGTCAGAGACAGAGAGATGAGACAAAGACAGAGAGAGAGAGATAAAGAGAGATAAGAAAGAAAGATAGAGAGAGAAGAGGCCATGTGTATACAGGGGTATACTGGTGAGTTGTGCCCATAAGCCATGGAGCATCAAGGATCACTGACAAGTTCTCCCAATAGCCTGAAGGAGGAGCCGACTCTACTGATGCCCTGACTTTGGACTTCTGCTCTCTGAATCTATGAGAGAACAAATTTTGGTTGCTTTACCACTAACTTCATTGTGTCTGCATATATGTAGTTATGCACAGACATGTGTAACCATCAATGCAGAGACAGAGACCGCGGGCTGAGATCATGTAGTTTCTTTGATTGTTCTCCACCTTACATGGTCTTACATTGAGGCATAGTTTCCCACTTGCTCTGAGGGTCCTATTTCTACCTTCTAAGAGCTGGGATTACAGGAAGGCGGCTGTGCCCACCTGGCATTTACCTGTGTGCTTAGGGTCCAAACTCTGGCCCACAGGCATGCATAACAAACCCTTTACTCACTGAGCTGCCCACAGCTCCTATTGTGCACTCTCTCTCCAATGATAGCTTTTATTTACTCGCTGTAAAATAGCTGAAACTGCCACACAAAAGCAGACCTCTACTTTGAATTCCTTGGCAATTCATCACAATTCTTCTTTTCACGATTCCGGGTTCTAACCGCACACAATTTGCTCAGTCTCAGTTTTCTGGTCAGTGAACTGGGACTGTGATGATCCTCTTTTACTGTTGCTGGGTTTTTTTTCAGTTATTAGGCAAGAGAGTGGGTAGTCTGTCTGTAAGAAATGTGAGGGTGAACCATGGATAGTAACTGGTACCCCAGATACTTTGAAGTTATCCCTATCACAATTGTTACGGACTTATCTTTTGGTGTTAAGGAAGTTATAATGAGAGATGGCTAGAGAGATGGCTGAGCAGTTAAGAGCACTTGGATGCTCATTCAAAGGGCAGGGGTTCAATTCCCAGAACCCACATGGCTGTTCACACACTGTCTGAAGCTTCAGTTCCAGGGGATCCGAAACCCTCACACAGACACACATGCAGGCCAAACACCATTGCACATAAAATCAAATGAAAATAAAACAAAAGAAGTTATAATGATCTACGTAAAGTGTTAATGATCTACCCTGAAAATTTCTGGCTCAGACTCATGATGTAATGCCCTGTGGGTACCTTCAGCAAACTTGCTGTGGAAACAAATCCCAGAGCTCTTAGAAGATGCTCTTATAGACCTTTAGTGTTGCCACAGACTCGCAAATACACATCACGGGTCTGTAATGAGAGCTGAACCCCTTCTCCCCAGTGGGTTGGATTCCCTAGTCTAAGCGGCACTGACAGGTTCCTTGGGGCAAGCGGCACTCGAATGCAAGGCAGCCTATGAGAAAGTCAAGATGAAACATGCCCACCCCAGCAGAATTCCCATCTGTGCCCTTTCAAAAACCAAGCCCATCCTTGCACCAGTTAGTTTCCTGTTCTACTCTCTTCTTAGAGGGTTTACATTGTCATTCCTGCAGTATTTCCCCTGACCTTCCTCTAAAACATGTGCTGCTTTTGCTAGGAAAGGGGGAATCATGTTTATCTTCCAGCTGGAGAAGGAACAGTGCTCTCTCTTTATTAGTGAATGCATAAACATTATCCCTAGTTTTTCTCATTTATTCAGCTCTCTCATCAAATATGTACTGATGGTGTCTTTTAGAGGTTATAGAAACAGCAATGATTAAAATAAAATCTCTCCTCATGGATCCTCTAGTTGGGTGAGGAGGTATTAGTAAAACACAAATAGTAGATAATGTGGAATCACGCAGTTGATGATATGGGGGTGGAGAAAATCCACCAAGGGAGGTGGACAGAGGTTGCTGGTGGGCCTGTCGTAAACAGAGGGCTGCAACAATGGAAATTCTTTCTCTCCTTGTTCTAGAGGCTGGAAGTCCAAGGTAAGGGAACTGATCCATTTGCTTCCCCAAAAGAACTTTCTTCCTGTTGTAGATGGCTTCCTACAGTATCCTCCCACATGGGATGGGAAAGTGGAAAAGGATGGGGAGAGAAAGAGAGAGTGGGGAAAGAGAGAAAGAATGCTCTCTGCCTCTCTGTCACTGTCTCTTCTTATAGAGACATCAATCCTATCAGGTTAGGGGCTTTACACTTAGGATTTCATTTAATCATTTCCTTACTCCAAATAACACCCACTTAAGGGGTTTGAACTTCATTCATCATGCAAACTTTGGAAGGACACAGTTTAGCACCTGACAGTGAGATGGTGGAGGTTGTTGTTTTGTCTAGGGTAGTCAAATCAGGTTCCCTGGTGTTTGATTTGAGGGAAGAAACCTTGTGGTTACCCGCTGAACACATTCGAGACAGGAAGGCAAAGAGCAAAGGCAAAATCTTTGAGATAGGTATGTGCCTGGAAGGTTTGAGGAGCAGCTAGGAGAACCAAGTCTGAGATTCAGAGAGCCATTGTATCTCAGGAGGGTGTGAGGTTGGGCACAGAGAGGCTCAATTACAGGAGCAGGACATAGACCTCCCCTGTAGAGTATTGTGACACCCCAGGTAGAAGGATGATATGGTCTGATCTAGTTTTAGAGGGTCATGGCTTCTGTGTCAAGAAGCAGAAGGTGGTGGTAGTGACATATGGAGAATCTCCTTTAATGCTGCTTTCAGTGATGCCTCCAGCAGTGATGTCTTCCCCAACTTGTTCATGTACCTCTCTTTTTACTTCAGGAGGCAGAATTGCTGTCTCCTTCTCCCGAATCGGAGTGATTCTTACCGTGGACTCTGTCCATTATGATGCAGAGAATGTGGCATTCTCATGTTTCTGGACCCACACCTAAGGAAAATGGACGACTTCTGCTTCTCGACACCCAGCTGTCACGCTGAGAAGAACACAAGCTGCAGGGTGACACCACACAGAGAACCACAGACTGTGATCAATGGTCCTTGCTAAGCATTCTGAGAGCAGTTGACACCGTTGTTAGTCCTGTGACTGTATCATCTTGAATCAGTCCAGCTAAAGTCTCTTTTATATCTGTAGCCCAAGATAACAGAGATGGGAGGGAAAAGCTGGACCATTTCATCTATCATATTAGAGGAAAATAAAGTAGCTATTCACCAAACCATTGTTTTAGGATTATTCTTGAATGTATCAATAGAAAACTGAAATACTACATTATCATTTTCTTCCCTCCTTTCCCTTCCTTTCATCTTCCTATCTTCTTTCTCTCCCCTTCCTTCCGTTTCTCGTCTCTATCTTCCTTATTCTGCCTCAGAAAAGGGTGCCCTTTTCATTTGTTTTTACATAAATCAGGGTCACAGATAAAGAACGCGGGCTATGGGCTGGATAGATGACTCAGTGGTTAAGAGCACCGCCTACTCCTTTGGGGTCCTGAGTTCAATTCCCATCAACCACATGATGGCTCACAACCATCTATAATGAGATCTGGTGCCCTCTTCTATCTGATGCTCTCTTCTGTCATGCTGGCATGTGTACAGATAGAGCACTCATATGCATAAATAAATAAATATTAAAAAAAGAATGCGGGTTACATTCTGTATCTTCAATACATATATACTACTCACATATCACAGAATTGGATGACATGGGTTTAGGGAAAAATATAAAATTTTAAATAATGCATTGTTGACCATTCTGGGACTGCTAATAAGCTGGTTATCCCAGACCCATCCTGGGATCACACACTTCACTTGACGACTCAGGAGACAGAGACAGACAGATACAGACAAAGACAGAGACAGATAGAGACACACAGAGAGTTTACTGACGCTGTGTATTACATTTCTGTTGTACCATAGACCTTTGGAGCTTAAAAAATGTTTCTTAGCTCATAGCTCTATAGGTCAGATGTCTAGACATGATAGTGTCCTTCTTAGTGTCTCAAAACTAGAGTCAAATGATCACTCAAGTAGTCTTTTTGCCTGTAGGCTCCAAGGAAAGGATCAACCATCAAGTCATTTAGAACACTGACATAATTCCACGCCATACAGTTGCAAAAGCGAGTTCACATTTCTTTCAGGTTGTCTTCCAGGGACTGCTCTCATTCTCCCTGTACTGCCTGATTCATCGACATGTGGTTTCTCCCATCTTCACACCAGTCAGATGCACGTAATCCTCCAACCCCACACGACTGACTTTGGTAACAACTGGAGAACACTGAAAATGGCTCATGATCTTAGGTCATGTCCATCTGGACAATTGCCCTATCTTAAGGTGACCTATGGCACATAGCATAACTGATCACGGGAGACAAAAATCCATTCCACTGACAATCTTAGGGATTATGCAAGTGTACGGGAAAATGCTGTCCTGAAGAATGATGTTGGGGAGGTCTTAGAATTGTATAGATATGCCACAACTTGATGGTTATCACTGTTTGAAAAGAGCTGACCAAGTGACTGGGGCTGAGTCCCATTTCATCAAACTGACACACATGTCTCGTCAATGACTGGATGGGTTGATGGGAATGGCTTAGAGCCGTGCTTCTCCACACTACAATGAAGTGTCTATGAGCCCCATTGAAGAAAGAGCTCTCAAGTGTAAAATAGAAATCAGCCAAGCACAGAGAAGACCTTGCAGGTCATGGAGTCTCTTGAGGGCTATATTAGCCAAGGGTGGAGAGCCTCCACGGCTTCAATGTTTTGCTGAGGTACATCACACTGCTTGCTTGCACAGATTTCAGCTTTGACTTCCTGTGTAGAAGTATGACTTCCTGTGTAGAAGTATGACTTTCAGAGGAGAAACCCATTTGGCCAGGACTCGTCCTTAAAGCAGCTGAGGCTAAAGCAAAGTATCCTGGTCATGCTTCACACTGGGAAGAAAAGTTTGAGTGGCTTCTTAATTTTTTTAAGTGAAATTTTAACCTTTCATAAGAAACATAGCATTTTGTAATCCATGTCTAGGAATGAGTACTATGAAATTAATTTCAGTTATACCATGACTTAATCCTAGATGCATTTTAATAATTTCTTTTTCAAAACAATGTGATGGTGTTTACAAACTCCCCTTACTTTGTTGCTGGCAGCACTCACACCAAGAAACATTTTTCTATGTCTAGTTCATCTTATTCTCTAACATATTTTTGATTATCATGACCAGAGTTATAGATGGCTGTCTCCTGACCTTTGAACTTCAATTACTTACCTCATTTTATAGCATGTCTGGACAGCAGCAGATGATAATTAACTGAAGTTTGTGTATATGAATATATAGCACATAGAAGTGGGTATGAATGATTTTTACATTAGTGACATCAGAGTCAAAGATTTAACTATATATTTACACAGAATTTGCTTCTAGAACATTCTTTTCTAGAGTGATTTCATATCTCCTCCCCTTCTGTTTCATTATGAGAAGAAGTCTTGCCATGCATTCTCATTAATGAATGAATGACTCTTTTCAGCGGTAGACTGAAGGCGGGGAGTGTAACCTTGCCAGTGTCTAGGCAAAAGGTTTATTTCAAAATGCATATTGTAAAGAGCATGGGTTTTCTCTCTTTCTCCCAAACAAGTCAAGCTTACTTCTGTATCAACATTTCTGTATACAGTATTCTGTTTGTGTGAAATGTTCTTCCCGATTTCTGAAGGGCTCTGTGATTGCCATCATTCTGGTGGTATATGCTCATATGCCTCTTCCTCGGGCTGCTCTTTACCCTATTTTAACTGGTTCCTCATCACTGTCACACTTCTCTAGATCTTCTTCATAGCATTTATAGCTGAAATAATGTGCTTATAAAATTATTTTCATCACCTGAAAACTTTCATACTATTTTTAAGCTGCTGGCAAAGGAGAGAAGAGATGACAAATCAATTGTTATAAAACTCGAATGCTGTGGTATCCTACAAAAAGTGTGGGCCAGGCTGCTCTCCTGAGCTTACCTAATTTGCTTCTGTATGGCTGTGGCCTCAACAGACATGGGATGGGGCAAATGCATCCAAGAAGGAAATGGGGAGAGGCAGAGAGATAGGAAGTCAGAGACCATTATCCTTTAATAGTAATGGGCGCTAACCTCCTCCATCTCCACCAACATCCTACTCACCTAGATTCTCCAGGAGCTCTATTGGAATTGCTCCTAGAATGGGGAGTTTTAGTTGAGGGGAGCTGCCATCTGTTCCACAGAAAGACGATTGATCAAACTGCAGAATGGAGACGTTGGCAATGGTTGCAGGTAGGACAGTGGAGTGGGAATGAGCTTTGGATGCCAGAGTGCCTGCCTCACCAGAAATCACCGAGTGCTGTATACTATTCATTCTAGAATATCTAAAGTTGGGGAGCTTAATGGAAGCGATGGGACCAATGGGCAACGCAGGCTGTCACCTGATTCTTTGTAGGGCTAGTTCTCCCATTACCTTTAACTGCTATTGGGGATTCCTGTTGCACAGGAGAGAATGTATATAGGTTACAGAGTGCAGAAGATCAGGTGACAATGGACGCATACCTACCTGCCTGTAGAGAGTTTGAATTAGGTTTTATCCTAAAACACATGTCTTTCACCAAGGCTGGACACTGTCAACATCAGGCACCTTAGCAGGTGTTATTCTAACGAAGATTTACAGAACCAGTTCGGTTCATCAGTAAGATGTGAACACAAAAGACCTCAGCCCTGTACAATCCACTTGACACTTTTTCCGGTAAAGAAAGACTATTTGGTCAATTCATGGTACAATTCGATGACTATTTGTCCCAAAGGAATTTTTTTTGACATAGTAAGACATATATCTAAGATTTTACTGATGCAGATTTTTTTTTTGCTTTTAGAAATATTTCTTTAATTTTTTTGAGATTATAATTACACTATTTTCCCTTTCCTCCCTCCAAACCCTCCCACATATACCTCCATGATCTCTTTGAAACACATAGCCTCATTTTTCATTAATTGTTGTAACAGGCATACATGTGTATACACACACACACACACACACACACACACACACACACTCACTATTAAATATAACCTTCTCAGTCTGTATAGTGTTACTTGTATGCATGTTTTTTAGGGATGACCATATTGTATTGGATAATCAATTAGTGCAGTATTTCCTAGGGAAACCTATTTCTTTCTTTCTTTATTGTTTTTATTGAGCTATATATTTTTATCTGCTCCCCTCCCTTTCTCCCCCCTCCCCTTTTACCCTCTCCCATGATCCCCGTGCTCCCAGTTTACTCAGAAGATCTTGTCCTTTTTTTTATTTCTCATGTAGATTAGGGTCCTCTTTGTTGCCAAGGTTCTCTGAGGTTGTGGACTGTAGGCTGGTTTTTCTTTGTTTTATGTCTAAAAGCCACTTATGAGTGAGTACTTATTATATTTGTCTTTCTGTGTCTGGGTTACCTCACTTAGTAGGATGTTTTCTAGATCCATCCATTTGCTTATAAATTTCAAGATGTCATTATTTTTTTTCCCCTGCTGTATTCCATTGTGTAATGTAACACATTTTCTTTATCCATTCACTGGTCAAGGGGTATTTAGGTTGTTTTTAGGTTCTGGCTATTAAAAATAATGCTGCTATGAACATAGTTGAGCACATGTCCTTGTGGTATGATTGAGCATCCTTTGGGTATGTACCCAAAAGTGGCATTACTGTGTCTTGAGGAAGGCTGTTTCCTAATTTTCTGAGAAATCGCCATACTGCTTTCCAAAGTGGCTGTACCAGTTTGCACTCCCACCAACAATGCAGGAGTGTTCCCTTTACCTTACATCCTCTCCAGCATAAACTGTCATGAGTGTTTTTGATCTTGGCCATTCTGACAGGTGTAAGATGGAATCTCAGAGTTGTTTTGATTTGCATTTCTCTGATGGCTAAGGATGTTGAGCATTTCCTTAAGTGTCTTTCAACCATTCTAGATTTGTCTATTTAGAGTTCTCTGTTTAGGTCTGTATTCCATTTTTTATTGGATTATTTGTTATTTTGATGACCAGTTTCTTGAGTTCTTTCTATATTTTGGAGATCAGTCCTCTGTCTGATATGGGGTTGGTAAAGATTTTTTCCCATTCTGTAGGTGGCTGTTTTGTCTTGTTGAATGTGTCCTTTGCTTTTCAGAAGCTTCTCAGTTTTAGGAGGTTCCATTTATTAATTGTTTTTCTCAGTATCTGTAATACTGGGATTATATTTAGGAAGTAGTCTCCTGTGCCAATGTGTTCAAGTGTTCTTCTTACTTTCTCTTCTATGAGGTGCAGTGTGGTTGGTTTTATGTTGAGGTCTTTGATCCATTTGGACTTGAATTTTGTGCATGGCAATAGATATGGATCTATTTTCATTCTTCTACATGTTGATATCCAGTTATGCCAGTACCATTTGTTTAATAAGCTTTCTTTTTTCCATTTTATATTTTTTTGCTTCTTTTTCAAAAATGAGGTGTTTGTACGTGTATGGATTGATTTCTGGGTCTTTGATCCAATTCCATTGGTCCTCCTGTCTGTTTTTATGCCAATACCAGGCTGTTTTCAGTACTGTAACTCTGTAGTAGAGTTTGAAGTCAAGGATTGTGTTGCCTCTAGAAGTTCATTTATTGTACTGGATTATTTTAGATGTTCTTGGTTTTTGCTTTTTCATATGAAGTTGAATATTGATCTTTTGAGGTGTATGAAGAATTTTGCTGGGATTTTGATGGGCATTGCATTGAATCTGTAGATTGCTTTGGATAAGATAGTTATTTTTACTATGTTAATTCTGCCTACCCAAGAACATGGGAGATCTTTCCATTTCTTGGTTCTTCTTTAATTTCTTTCTTCAAAGATATAAAGCTCTTGTCATACAAGCCTTCCACTTGTTTGGTTAGAGTTACTCCAGGATATTTTATGCTATTTGTGGCTATTGTGAAGGGTGATGTTTCTCTAATTTCTTTCTTGGCTCATTTATCAACAATTAGTAAAGGAGGGCTACTGATTTTTTGAGTTAATCTTGTATCCTGCTACATTACTGAAAGTGTTTATGAGTTATAGAAGCTACTTGGTAGAATTTTTGGGAAACTTATATAAACTATCATATCATCAGGAAATAGTGAGAGTGTGACTTCTTTTCTGATTTGTATCCCCTTGATCTCCTTTTGTTGTCTATTGCTCTAGCTAGGACCTCAAGAACTATATTGAATAGATATGGAGAACATGGACAACCTTATCTTGTTCCTAAATTTCAGTGGGATTGCTTTGAGTTTCTCTCCGTTTATTTGACGTTGGCTGTTGGCTTGCTGTATATTACCTTTATTATGTTTAGGTATGTTCCTTGTATTCATGCTCTCTCCAAGAACTTTATCACGAAGGGGTGTTTTATTTTGTTGAAGGCTTTTTTGGCATCTAGTGAGATGATCATATGGTTTTTATTTTTTAGTTTGTTTATATGTTTGATTACATTGACAGATTTTTGTATGTTGAACCATCCCTGCATCTCTGGGATGAAGCTGACTTGGTCATGGTGGATGATTTTTCTGATGTGTTCTTGGATTCAGTTTGCCACCATTTTATTGAGTATTTTGGATACAGATTTTTTAAATGCAAATTAAGGCTGTAAACAAGAGAATGGCTCAAGAGGAAATATCATTTCAAAAAAGTGACCAGTAAAGAGAAGTCTCCCCCAAATCCCAAAGGCCTGCTTGGAGCCCTCCAGTCTATATACAAAGTAAATGTTAGGTGCCCAAAGTTGAATGAACAAGGCTTGACCCCAATCAAGTCTAAACACTATATTGGGAACAGTAACGGCTAAGCACATTGAACATTTGTGAGAAATAAGGGAAAGCAAAGGCCTTGTATTTACACTTGGTGCTTTGGCAATAGGATGCAACCGTGGCTGAGAAAGATGAGTCAGAATTTCTTTTATCTTCATTTCATTTCTAGGCAAATGAGAAAATGCATTTGGAAGGATATTTAATTTTCATCAGTTGAGAGATCTTTCATGTTCTTGGAGCATAGAAAATAGGTGTTTGACTCTGGCCTAAGTGACATAATACCATTAATGAGTACTCCAATTAAAAGATTCCTAGGTATATATCTGCCAAAGCACATATCCATGAATGCTCATGGCAGAAGTTTTTTTTTTACTGTTAAAAGCAAGAAATAAGCACCATGGGGCTGGAGAGATGGCTCAGATATTAAGAGCAGTGACTGCTCTTCCAGAGGACCTAGGTTCAATTCCCAGCACCCTCATGGCAGCTCACAACTGTCTGTAACTCCAGTACCAGGGCATTTGGCACCCTCTTATATGTAGGCAAAACACCAATGCATGTAAAATAAAAATAAAATTTTGAGAAAAAGAAAAAAAAAACACCAAAAGTATAGCTCAGAGGAATAGTGCTTGCCTAGCATGTTTGAGGCACTGAGTCTAATCTCCAGCAAATCCACACACACACACACACACACACACACACACACACACACACACACACACACACTGAAAATAAGCTATCAGAATGTAGAAAAGGTTGCTGTAGGGTCAACAATCAGAATGAGCAACTACATCCTACAACTTACAGAAAGGGAACTTCCCGAACATGTTGTCTGAAAGAAAAGTAATGATTGGCTCAGGACCTCCAAGACCAACTTCTTAGCACAAAGGAGATTTATTTACCACAGAGGGACAGAGTGCAGGGGATAAAAGACAGACAGGAGATAAAGAACCAGGGAGAAGGGGAAGAGAACAAGCGAAAGGGGGCAGGGGTATTTGTCCTGGGGCAGGGGGATGGGGGCAAAGAATTGCATCTGAATAGAGAGGATACAGACTTAGCCCATAGGCAAATGACATTTTATAAAGGTAAAATGAGAAATTCTGTGTTAGAATAAGGTGTTTAATTTTAATTGGTCATGTTAATTAGGTGAGTCAAAGGGGGCTTTTAATTGCCAGGCTTCAATACTTTGATAGCTGGATCTTGGTGTTCAGACTCAGAAGGAGGAAGTGACTAAATAAGGGACTAGACCTTGGTGGCTAATTTAGGAATGTAATCTAGTGGTATTTTAGCAAGGCAGAGGGAATGGAAGAAACGGAAAGGCCTGCCAGAGTCATGCTTGCCACACCTAAACTGGCCAGAGTCCCTTCATTGCCTATGGTAAGACAGATACAAAATTCAAGTATTGTGTGTATAATCTGCTAATGTGGTATGGGAAGATTTTAGATATCAGAGAGAGAAGAGCCAGAGGCCTTTGGAGAAGTCCAGGACAGAGAGAAAAGCAGACTAGACATGGCCAGGGCTTGGTAAGTGGGAGAGTGGGAGAGAATAATGGAGGTAGAAGACAGAGAACAACAGGAGAGAGACAGAGAATTCGAGAGAGCAGAGAATAGAAATCAGCCAGAACAATGCGATAGTTCAGGGTGGACAAGTTGTGCAGATAGAGAATAGTGGGTTATATGAAGAAGGCTTTAGACCTAATATTGTATAACTCTATTTATGTAAAGTTCAAAACCAGCCAATCCCATTTGTGGTGTTAGGATGGGGTTGCAAATAACTTGTCTGTTATGCCCAGTCTATGGGGACCCCAAAAGATCACCAGGGAGACTGACTCACCAAAATGAAAAAGCAGGGTTTATTGTATGTGTAATACAAGCCTGCAGGGACCTCATCAAAGCAACTGGCACAGCAGCGGCAAGAGAAGATACCCCACCCTTCTAGAGGGCATTATTTAAAGGCAAAACCCAGAAAAGTTGCATTAGCAAGGTGTGGGGTGATGGGTTCAATCCTGATTGGCTCGTGTCTAGGGACTTTTCAAAAATTTTACTTTTGAACCTCACCTGTTCATTGTCAAGTTTTCTTATCAGCTGACTTGCAGGTGGGGACATTCTGCAGTTATCTGTACTTTCCAGATGGCTATTCCGCTACTTTTGCCCCTAGTCATTTCTGAGAACTGGAATGTTTTACAGGAAATAGCTTACACAAGACACAAGATGGAAGCAGGGAACAAAATGGAGGAACTTTGGTTCATCACTGTTCTTGGGGTATAAAGGCTGGAAGTGGGTATTTAAGGGTTAATGTTCTGGATACCCGTGAAGGAAGTATGAATTTTGTAAAACTGTAAGTATGCATTTGTAATCTGTATAGTTATCTATTGTACATTAAGCTTCAGTAAGATATTTGCCTCAGGAACAAGTTAAGAAGCATTTTCTAAATCTTCTGAAGTTATTTGGAAAGTCATAAAGACAAGTGTATTAATCAGAATTCCATCATCCATCCAACCATCCATCCATCCATCCATCCATCCATCTACCCACCCATCTATCTATCTACTTATTGGCCATCATCTGTCTGTCTGTCTGTCTGTCTGTCTGTCTATCTATCTATCTATCTACCATTATTGTTAGTGCTATCAACTTGAAGGGGGATGGACCTCTGGGCATGTTTGTAGGGCTGTGTTGTAGCAGTGTCCTCTAAAATTACAGGTAGGTAAGCTCCTTAAGACACAAGATGTTAAAACAAAGGTGAAACAACTGGATACTTGAAGGGGAGATGAAACATCCCAGCCTGCTGGAAGTGCCTTAAACTCAGGAAGTAAACAACTTAAAGGCTTCAGGAAGTCACTGACACTAACTACTTTCCTTTGTTTTGTCGCTTGCCCCTCTGTCCTCAGGCATAAATAAGCAGTCCCTCAGACCAGCTGAGCTGCCTGGAAAGGGGACACTCTCCAACCTGTTGAGCTGCTGCAGGGCATGCAGTGTGCTCCAGGTTTCCAGGTTTTACAAACTGTCACACATGCCTTTTGGTCATTGAGCCATCTGAGTCATTTCTGCTTCTGTTAGTAACCCAATAAAACCCATTGATTCACTTAGTTGGACTTCAGTGGTATTTATATTTGACCTGTCATCAGTTCCCTGTCTGGGGTGGGTAGACATTTGTTCATGTCTCCCTAAGCAGAGTGTCAAACAACAAGGGAATTATCTTCATTACATCACCTTAATAGGACTATTCTCTGGCCCCGGAATCCTTAGCTGTATAAAATGGAGAAAACAAGATGGATACTAGTCATGCATTCACTCCTCTCTGGCCTGACTGAAGATGCCATGAGAGGAATATAACCTGGAACTATAAACCACTTTAAAGACATCCAGAGTGTTTTATTAATATTTCTCTCCTGCAGATTTTTTTATTACCAATTCTCCTCTTAAAAAGTTGACCATCCAACAAAATCAATGTCACCAATCCATGAATTAGTAAATAATTATGCATTGGCTTTTTCTACTTCTAAGTGAAATGGACAGCCAGGTGCACTGCAAATTCTGCCCATGGGGAGGTTTTCCCTTCACTAGAAGAGGGCTATAATGCTACAACCATGCACTCTTGTGGGGTGTCTACATATTACATGGACCTGTATATACACTGGGTTAAATAGTCTCAGTCTGCTGGTGACAGAGGACTCTCTGCAAACCCACAGGTGCAAGCTGGGAGGGATAAGGCAGTGCAATAGCAGTGGGGACATGATGATGTGTGCCCCTTCTACATGCAACTTACTCATGCTTTCAGGATTTGATCACGCCCAACCAGTTATGTTCTATTGCTGTGGTGGTTTGAAAATGGTACCCCTAAGCTCATAGGGAGTGACACTATTTGGAGGTGTGGCCTTGGGGGAGTGGTGTGGTCTTGTTGGAGGGGGTATGTCACTGTTGCGTGAAGTGGGGTACTGAGGTCTTAGATGTTCAAGCCAGGCCCAGTTTTATTCACTCTTCCTGCTGCCTGCTGATCCAGATGTAGAGCTCTCAAGCTCCTTCTCCAGCACTGAGTCTATCTGCACACTGCCATGCTTCCTGCCATGACAGTAATGGACTAAACTTCTGAAACTGTAAGCCAGCCCCAGTGAAATGTTTTTCTCATTAAGAGTTGCCATGGTGCTATGGTGTCCCTTCACAGCAACAGAAACCCTAACTAAGACGAATGTATTGAATAAATCTAGTACATGATGGACAGTTCAAGTTGCAAGAAAACTCCCATGGCCAATGGATAAGGACTTCTAAGAACTATGTCTCAAAAGGAGAGTAGTTAATATGGAGAATGATGGAACTTTTCACTAAAATCCTACGAGCCCATTCTTCTTTGAATAGGGATTTGCCAAAGACTTCAAAAAGTGTCCCTATCTTCACACACTATTGGATCGCCTGGGTAAAGTGGCTCACACAATAGAGCAATTTCTTCAACGCTGTGGACCAATAGTAGAGTTTTCTCTTATTCTCATCTCTGCATAGCTGTTTTTCAGGGTACTAAGTAAATGATCAAAAGCAACCTCCCACGAGATAAATATCTTGCATCCAAAATCTAAACAGGTCCTCTAGGCATGGCATTTTCCCTTTGTGTATCAAAAGCACAGATTCAACAGCTTCCTCATCACCTTAGGAAAGATCTCCTCCTTAATATGCCTTGTACCATGGAACCACTCAAAGTTACACTGAGGTAGAAGCTCCCTGAATTTTAGTTGGATTTATATCTAGCTCTCTGACATACATATGCTTTACCAGTACAACTGGAATAGAAGCTGTCCCATGCTCATTGAGTTCAATCAGCATCATTCTTCAGCATAATAGACCAGTGTGGTAGCTCAAGGAAGGAAAGTTTAGTTTGTACCCTGCAAACTAAAATATGGCAAAAGATTAACATATTTGTATATCCCTGAGGTAGGGTGTTGATAATATAGTACTAAGATAATGGGAGCCAACTGCCTCAGATGGCTCTTATTGTCATGGATGGAGGAGAAGGCCTTTGCTATTAATAGCTTGCAATGCAGTAACGATGTGTTAATTCACTCAAGCAATGAAACCACTCCTCCTGGTTCAGGAACTGGAATTGGAGTCACCACCTGGAGGATCTGTTGTTCTCTAAGATCTAATTATTTTCTCTATAATTGAATGCATTTGTAGCCCCTCAAGTCCCTAGTCACTGTAGCCCCTATAGCATAGTTTTGCCTTTGATGTATTTTTTTTTCTAGGTAGAGACACTTCCAGTCATTTCCACCCCTCTTTTCTAACCATAATGACACCAAATTCACAGGCCAGAGACTCATTATGGGGATTGTATCAGTTCCTGAGTCTGTTCATTTCAATTACACTTTATAGATCTGGAGAAATAACCATGGGTTGAGTTTGGGGACTGTGATGCAGATCTGAGATAAAGATTTCTTCCATAACTTCTTACTCTAACTCATGGCCAACACTAGCATTTGTGGGTGTCTTGAAATAAGTGCCAATTCAGAGATACTATCCAGTAATCCACACAGACCTGACATTTTCTCCCTTAACACAGAGACTCTCTGGAAAAAGTCATAGGTCCATTAGGAAAGACTGAGAGTAAGAGTAACAGTAGATATTTTTGGCAGCAGATCGGGGTGTTTTCTCAAGAAGATTTGGCCTCGTTTACATTCAGAGGATGCTAAATCTATAAGCTAGCTGGCTCAAATCCAGAAATGGAAAGGCCAAACTCTGTTTATTTCTGCTGTTGTTCAAGTTCACTTCTTACTTACCTTAATCTAGTCTACTTATACTGTTTAAATAAAACTTTGAGAAGATCCTACCTATTTTGCTCCTAGGAATACCTCATCGAAATGACAATACTACAAACCTACATAGGGCTATTCTGACGGGTGCTTTGATCCTGCTGTGTGTTATAGGCGTGATGTCTATACATCTACTTCCAGTGTTCAAGGTTCTATTCCTCCTGACTCAGTCCCCTCCTCATACAGTCAATGTACTTCAAGATTGAACTTTCTGCGTATGTTGTTGTTGGCCCATTCATGGGATGTGATTTTCTGCAGTCCCATCTTTGTGGCTTCACAAGGTAAGAGTGGACTTCAAAGCTGGTCACTGTGGCATGCTTTAATCCCTACTCTCGGGAGGAGATGGAGGAGAATTACAAGGTTAAACCCAGTCTGGGAGACCCGGTCCCAAAGCAAAAGGCACTTTAAGCGCATGAAGAAATTTCCAAGTAATTTGAGCATTTGGACCTCAGTACATCCATTCCTTTGTCACTTTGTCTAGTGACATTTAGAATAGTCATCCAACCTCATTATATTCATTAGTTTAAAAAAAAGCTCTAAAGTTTATGTGCATACTATCCCAGATTCTTCTAAGTAGTTGATTAAAAGTACCTAATGACAACATTTTCTGCCTCTCTGATGCCAGGCCATGTCTGTCAATGCTCTCTTAAGTAATGAAAATAGTTCGTTAGCATTTTGAATCTCATTAGAGAGCCAATTTCAGAAATTTTCAAATAAATGTACAAATTATCCTTAAAATTGGTTCATCTTGAACCAGTCTTGGCACCAAAATCTGGTTTAGTCCAGTTTTCCAGAGAATCAGAACCAACAAACATTTCATAAACCTGTCTTTGCAAAGTTGCTTTTATACAGTGGTGGAAGCTAATGAATTCCAGCACATGAAGTTGGCAAACTGGAGACCTAGGACAGCGAAGGGTGTCTGAGAGCCAATAGACTAGAAACCTGGAAAGAGGTAATGCTTTCTCCTGAGGTCAAAGGCAAGAAGAAGCCAGTATCGATCTTGGAGGCAGCAGCAGTTCCTCAGACTGACACCTTTTGTTCCTCTCTGGACATTAATGAGTGAATGAAACTCATTCCGGGAGGAAAATCTGCTCTGTGCAGTTGATCAATCCCAGCGCTGATCTCCAGAAGCACCCTCAAGATACAATAAAGATAACATGTGACCCAATATCTGTGTACCCTCTAGCTCAGTCCAGTTGAGACATAAAGTTAACCACCAAAGTGAGGAAGACAGGCAACAAGGTTTGAAAATGGACTCAAAACTGCGGCTCCCCTGGTAGACATACTTTCATTTTCTTGTCAGCCTGGGGTGTGGTAAATATTACATCCATGTTTGTGGTACTAATTTGTTGATTTTGAGTTAATTAACAGGGTGACTATCCTTGCCGAGCTGACCTTCAAAGGAAAATAAAAAGGAAGAGGTGGATGTGTTGCTGTTGGTCTGCAAGGCGGTCATCAGTCATGCTATGAACTGCCAGTAGCAACGCTGGTGGCTACCGGGAGCTGAAATTAGTCCCCATATGACAGCTAACAAGGAAAACAGGTAGGTTACAACCACAAGCAAATGGATTCTGTAAAAGACTGTGAACTTGGAAGATGACTGCCTATGTCTGAGGAGAATCACCCCCTCTCTGACACTTCGAAGCCTGTTTGTCCTTGTGAATCTCCTGATCTGCAAACTGAGGAGATAAATCTGCTACAGTCAGCCACCGACTATGTGGTAATCCTTTTTTATGCAGCAATGAACAATTGATACAGTAGAAATCTTTTTAAGAGAAGATTAAGAAGGGGTTGATGCTAGCAGAGATTTAAACTCCCTTTAAAGTGTTGGTCGCTGAGCACTGCACACATCTGCACACACCTGAGAGAAGGCAGGAGGAACAGAGTTCAAGGTCATTCTTAGCTCTGCAGGGCACTCTAGGGCAGCCTAGGCTACCTGAAATCTGCCTCATTCACCACGATGGTTACTCATTGTATCAAAAAGTAATGTTTATAAAAAAAATTCATCAAAACCAGAACAAGTTATCCTATTATCAACTGAAGAAAAGCATATTGCACATAATACAAAATTATCCAACATAATTTTGGGGAAATTGACTAACTATCTGTGTGTACTATCACAATCTCACCTTCCTGCAGGGAAGTCTGAACAAGCAAACAAAACTTGCACTAGGGAATTGAAGCAAAGAGTTATATAAAGTGTTAATATTTATAATGAACCCAAAGTTTGAAATATGACCATAAAATTACCTGTTGGGCAAAAAATTTAATTCAAACATTCGTTTTCAGCAAATAAGTTTATGACAATACCTGAGAATTTTAAACCCAGGTCATTAAGAAATGAACTCTCCGGCGATAAAACCTTACAGCCAGGTTTAGGAGGGTAACCAATAACCGTTGCTCTAGTCTGTAATGTGTGTGGAGGTCTAAGGGACCTCTTTAGCCAATGGCTCATCAAGATGTAACTCATTCCTGACAGTGGGGGTTTTACTTGAAGGCATAAGGTGTTTAATCGGGCGGTGTTGTTACCCCTACTTTATGGTATATAATTACATTCCTTTCATGTATATATCTATTTTAGGAAGTAGTAGGTATGGCTTTTCAAAAGGGCTTTCCTTGTCCCTCCGCACACCATTCTTTCCTTTACTCTGCCCTCCATCACCTCCATTGCCTCTCCCCATTCTACTCTAGTTTCCCCTTTATCTCTTTATAACACTATATTCTATTTGCCCTTCCTTGGAAGATCCCCTACTTCCTTCTGGTCCCGTACCAGCTATCCAACCTCTGTGGTTATTCTAGATTAAACACACATATCTAAAACTTAAAAATTGACATCTACATATAAAAGTTAACATGCAATGTTTGTCTTTCTGGGTCTGGGTTATGTCCCTTATAATGATTGTTTCTAGCACCGTGCATTTACTAGCAAATTTCATGATTTTACCATTTACTTTTGTCATTGAACATGGGAGAAACTGAGCTGGTGCCCAACTAGGAGCTTTAAACCTATTGACCTGTATTCATGGTGCTAGAAGGTACTATGCACATTGCCAGAGAGGAAAAGCAATCATCATTATCACTGAGCTATGAGTACTCTAACCTCCAACAATGACCTGCCTGCCAGAAATATTGGTATAATAGTGGTTCAAATGTTATGGTGCTAACCAAACACTTTTTAGTAATTGGATTTGAGATCCACTTTATGAGATAGAACCCATACCTGGGACTGATAAAGTATCCAACAACATAAGATAGACCCCGGACCATAGGGGGAAATACATTACTTTTATTCTGATAAATGAACATAGCAATAAAATCACTCCTGATGATATGTTGCTTTACCTGTAAATCAGTGTATTACCTAACCCTCATCTGACAGGCTTCTTACAGCAAATGGTAATTAACAAAGAGATTCCTAAGTGGACAATGTACAGAGAATGAGAATCTTTGGAGCATTCATCCATAAATGGGATGTCTTTATCAAACTTCTCTCTTCAAGGCTCAATGATCTATGCAGAAGAGAAGACAAGTGGATGACTCCAAGGACACTGTATGTTTCAGACACAACAGGGCTGATGCACATATGAACTCACAGAGACTGTGATAGCATATATAAAGCCGGCGCAAGTTCAAACCACATAAAATTCCAGCATGGTAACGGGAAAGTAGACATGCAGTTTCACCCCAACCAAGAAAATAATTGTAATTAATACATGATGAGAAAGGGAAAAGCCGTCTCCTGCAATGGAGTGATACTGGGTGTATCAACCGTCCTGCAGGGCAGGTACCATGTCTGGGAGTAGTTGGCCAACTCAAAATGGACTCCGTAATTTTTGTGTGCTGTTGTTTTGTGGGAGCTTGAAAAAAATGGCTCCCAAAGGGAGTTGCACTTTTAGGAGGGGTGGCCTTGTTGGAGTAGGTGTGGGCTTGTTGGAGGAAGTATGTTACTGTGTAGGTGGGCTTTGAGGTCTCATATATGCTCAAACCATGCCCCGTGAGAGAGACCACTTCCTGTTCCCTGAGTAGGATGTAGAACTCTCAGCTACCTCTCCAGCGCCATGTCTACCTGCACGCTGCCATGGCCACCATGATGATAATGGACTGAACCTCTGAACCGTGAGTGAGCCACCATAATTAGATGTTTTCCTTTATAAGAGCTGCTGTGGTCATGCTGTTTCTTCACAGCAATAGAAACCTCAACTAAGACATATTCTGTTTTAGTATTTTTTTTATTGTCTATTTGATTAAAAAATTTTTTTGAGAGAGAGAGGGAGGGAGGATCTAGTTAGGTGACTTTAGGTGGGTAGGTCAGTGGGGAGAATCTGGGCAGAGTTAAAGGGAAAAGAATAACATCTAAATATATTATATGGAAGAATTTAAAAATAATAAAAAAGAATGAGCTCTTTCATAAGGGTTTCTAAGAAAAACCATTCTAGAAAGGGTAGTGCTTCTTTATTGTGTAAATTGTCTAATTAGAGTAAAAGGGTGGGGGTGACCCTTCTTTCATTTCTTGGAAATTCTAATGTTTTGGGGCCATGCAGTCTCACACAATAAAAGCTAAAGTTCTCTCGAGTCTTCCCTTCAGAGAGTCTCTAGCGGTGCTGGGAATGTAGCCCAGAGTCTTGAACATGTCAGAGCAGGCCCTGCCGGGGAAGCCCACAGCCCAAGGCTTCTCTTCCCTTTTACAACTAATTCTCCTTACTGAGAGAGCTAGCACCTGTGGACTGGCATCTGGGGGAGGACTGGGTTAACACGAGCTGGACAGGCTCGTCTGAGTCGCTATTCCACACTTAGTCCCTTGAATCATCCTGAGCTGAACCTATAATCCCCCAATCTATGTTTTCCTGGGGTCTTCCCGGAAAGAGCATCTCTGACCCATTTGTTTGCTAATCTCAGTTCAGTCTAAGCCACAGGTTCACAAAGATCTCTCACAGTGCCTTCACCCACTTTGCATTTCCTCGCCATCAGTAGAAAGTTTTATCTATATATTTATTTATTTGATTTTCAAGACAGGGTTTGTCTGTGTAACTCTGACTGTCCTGGAACTCTCTTTGTAGACTAGTCTGGCTTCAAACTCATAGATATCCACCTAGATATATTGACTATCGCCTGTGAAACCTTCATACTTAGTAGGTTGATGTCTCTGAACCCAACCTACTGCTGTCTGTGACAGGGGTGCAATAAAACATGCCCTTTCTGCTTAGGGATAAAAGGAAACTATTGTGTCCTTGCAAAGAGACTTTACAAAGCCCAGAAGCTACACTTCGGAGATAGGCCTAGCTCATTTCATTCATTTCTTGGGTTGTTAGAGAATTTCTCAAAGAATATACACTTGTCATCTCAGAACTTAGTTCATGTAAAACAAAACATAATATGATTCTTTTAGTGGTCAAGCAACATTGATTTAAAGCAGGAGCTG
Organism: Ondatra zibethicus; assembly: GCA_004026605.1. Lineage (NCBI taxonomy): Eukaryota > Metazoa > Chordata > Mammalia > Rodentia > Cricetidae > Ondatra > Ondatra zibethicus. The sequence goes on along the minus strand of PVIU01005753.1, from coordinate 27,393 downwards.
CTTCTTAGATCAGTTTGCTGTGGTATCTTTTTATTTTAAAATGCCATGAGCTGTATAGTAAGGAAGACCATGCCTGGATTTTTTTTTCCAAAAAGAAAACCCATTAGCTGATAAAAGGAAAATGTATGCACTTGTTAAACCTCTAATCAATGTGCTAATTGAACACAAATAGCTCTTTGTTGTTGTGGATCATAAGGATCACTGTTGCAGCTTGTTTTTCAGCCTCCAAAGGAGGCAATGTGAAGTTGCTCCCACAACCTGATTTCTGCCGTTCTTCCAGACAAACCTTTTCCTATAACACTTTCGTTTAGGCTTCCTAGCTTGCCTGGAGGCGAATTTAAAATTATCAATATGACTGGATTTATCTCTCTCATTTGCAGCAGGGACTCTGTGCAGCTTATGTTTTGGTGATTAATAAGGAGCTAAAGCAACTTGCCGGTGGACTGTAACAGGATTTTCTGTCCAGTCATCGAGGCATTAATCTGGAAACATCAGCAATAGACATTAATCATTAATGCTAAAACGCAGTGTTGTTACTCGGCAAAGGAAAAGAGGAAACACAAAAAAAAAATCTACTGCTAGGAAACAAAAGAATACAGTACCTATTTCCAGGCTCTCAAATCATACTCCTTGAAAAATCACTAATATACCTTAGCCTATTACTCCAGGCATGAAAACATTAAAAACCCCCATTCATTTATATGCCGGGGTTTTGTCCTCCATTTGTAAGAATGAGCGAACTGAAATTCAGGGTATTGAAACAGTGTGTGATGCCTATAGATCATGGTTTTAAGGGCTGTTGGTTATTTCCATAACCTAACCCTCTGTCTTTTGAGAAAGTCACAATTCTTAGTGCTATTTTTGGTGTTCTTTGGTGAACTTAAAAAAAATCTGTAATTAATATAAGATTCTCCTACGTTATATTTCTACTTGTATTAATTGATAGAAAAGTCAAGCTGCAAGAATTTATGAAGATTAGAATTCAGATATATGTCTTTATTCATGTAAAAGTGCAGATCTTCTTGGCTAATGCTAAAATCATAATCTGTTTGACTGTAGGAATTAAGATATGCAGTAGTTAAACATTAGTCTCTTATTCCATCCAGATATCTGAGCTAACGCTGGTTCTGCTGGCTCAGTAGCTCAGCTTGGCTTAGCTTGGCTCGGCTTGTGTGTCTGTGATCAGCTCTCCAGTAGATTTGGATGGTCTAACCCAAATGTCTATTTGCAGATTAGCCATCGTCTGGGTAATAGGTATCTCCAACATTCTGATCATCTAGATTGAGCTTGCTTACAGGTAGTAATTACTGTGGCAAAGCTGCGATCAAAGTATTTGAGAGAAAAATACAAAGGAACAAATATTTATTTTAGCTCGTGGTTTCAGATGTTTTAGTTCATGGCCCTTGGCTCCTTGATTCTAAAAACTCACGGTGAAGTAGAACATTATGGGGGCAGGAATGTGGCTTAGGCTCTCTCTCTCTCTCTCTCTCTCTCTCTCTCTCTCCCTTGTGGTGAACAGAGAAAAGGGGGGCACTAGGACGTAGTTGGAACCTTCAAACACACTCTCCCAGTAACTTCCTTCCTTTAGCTCCTAAATTCCTAGACCCTCACAAAGTAATGCTAACCACTGGGAACCAAGTATTTAACAATAAAGCAAGTGAAGATCAAATCTGAACACATAGTGGTAGAAAATGAAAGGGCTCATGAAAGTCAGGCCTTTACAGACCAGGATTAGAACTGTCCCAGTATGTCTTCTGCCATGTCTGTTGATCTGTGTGAGTCACAAAGCCAGCCTAGACTCAAGGGTAGGGAGAGAGAGTCTACCTCTTAATGAGAGGAGCTGTAGCGCATGATATATCTTCATACAAAGGCAATCTTGGTCAGTTTTTCAAAATTACACCTCAGAGTGTATATGTAAAAATACAGATTTCTAGGGTCTGCTTCAAACAGCAAAGTCTTTAAGAACAAACAAGCTTGTCGACCCTGTTCAATACAACCCCATCCATGTTCTCAGAAATCAGATCCATCTCATTTGCAGCCTCCATCTCCTGTAAGTCTCAAGAGAAAAGCCCACTTGCTTTAAAACGAGGTGAAGTGGGCTGAACCTTTTTGCTCTTCATGGAAAAACAGGGATGTACTATGAACCAGAAACAGACTGTAGCTCCATGGCATTTGTATACCAATATTACAGGCTATTAAGCAAATTTGATTCTCAAACTATGAAGCCATGAACCCCCAAACAATCACTAAATCCAGTCATAGAACAAATATTTATTACCTATTGTGTACTAGATATTGCAGGCATAATGATGTTAAGCACACATTTCGGTTTAAACATAAACAATAAAACATTGTTCTTTTGGAAGACAGAAAGAAAACTTTTCTTATAGAAAACATTGTCAGGCATGGCTTGAAATTGGCAATAGGAAGCAAATAATACGTTTTGTTATTTATACATCTCCTGTTACCATTTACTAAAGCTTTCATAGTAAAAATTGAGAGGATTTATGCTCTCTGAGTTAAGAAAGGGAGAACTTAATGTTTAGATTCCGCATTAGCACCTTACTTTTTGAATGCTTGTTTTCTTTTCTTAGAGACGTCTTGGTTATGTGAAATTCAGTAAAATGAAGAGTAGGATAGACCCCCCAAAGCAACCCAGATTCACACAGTGACTTAGGTTGAGGAGAAACTTTTATTTCTTGTTGTCAAGGAAATTGGTATGGATTAGACCATTGAAATGTTTATCCTTAAAAGGCTTTATCAATGGGCTTCCAGTCTATAATGATGGTTCTTAAATAACGAGCTCTTTCCTCCCCTGAGTGAACCTTTTTATTGAGCGCCGATTAAGTGCTAAGCACTTGGGCTGTGTCCCTGAGCAAAACAAAGATCCCTGGTTTTCTGTGGTGAAATTCAAAGGATTTCCTGTGTATGAGTTTTCCCTTTGGTAGCTCAGTCAACAAAAGTCCTCATAGCTCTGGGAGCTGCAAGCCCAAGGTGAAGACTCTCTTCCTGAGATGGGCTTTCCTCTGGGTGACAGACAGCTGCCTTCCTGTATCCCCACATGCACAGATGAAGCAAGCTCTCTCTCTCTCTCTCTCCTCTCTCTCTCTCTCTCTCTCTCTCTCTCTCTCTCTCTCTCCTCTCCTCTCCTCTCCTCTCCCATTTCCCTCCAGAGTCTTGCTATGTAGCCCAAGTTAACCCTTCTGTTACTCTTAAAAAGAAACTCCCATCATGAAAGTTTTATCTCGCCCTGTGACAGTTGATATTGATTTGTCAGCTTGACAAAAATCTAGAAACAGCAAGGAGTCCAATCTCTGACATATCAGTGAGGGGCTTTCTAGACTGGGCCACCTGAGATGGGAAGACCCACCCTAGATGTGGGCAGCACCATACCACGGCCTGGAATCCTGGCGCAAATGAAAAAGAGAAGCCAACTGCACAACAGCATCTATTGCTCTCTGCTTTGGGACTGCGGATGCAATGTTGACTCATGTTTCTGCTTCTGGGACTTCCCTGTTAGGAGGACTAAACCCTCAAACTACAAGCCAAAGCACATTCTTCATTCTTTAAACTGGTTTTGGTTGGACATTTGGTCATAGCAATGAGAATAGTAGCTAATACATCACCTGACCTGATGTTGACCTTCCAAATGCCATCACCCTGCAGCTAGGAGTTCAACATATGAATTTGGAGAAGACACAAACATCGAGTCCATGGCAGTGACAATAAGTAGATTGTGCTTGAGGGAAAAGAAATTAAGTCAAGGGTGAGGCAAATATCATGTTACAGAAGTCAGTCATGTCAGAGATTCTTTTTTCTTCCAGAAGGTTTGCATTTCTAAAGTTATCAATTGCTCATCCCCTGCAAAGCGATCCATTTACATTATGAAATCCTAGAAAACAAAGATAGGAAATGATCTCAAGCAGACTAAGGACCTGACAGTGAAACTTGGTTTCCTGGTTCCCAGAAAGGCCAAGTGGTAGAGCCTTAGGAAGAGGGATTCAGAAGCAGCTGGAGGGGCTCTTGGTCAGGGCCCACAGGAAGCTGAGGGTGTGGCTGGCTAGGGCTTAAGGAAAATTCCAGAGCTCAGAGGCTGTGCCTCAGGGACTCCACTGTGTCTTCAGCCTGGGCTTCATTATACAAACAATAATTATAATTAAAAAAACCCCAAACCTGACAAAACAACACAAAGAAATCATCCTTAAAGTGGGAAAATTCTGAAATAAAATAAATAACATGTAAGTGGTTTATTTTGTTAAAAAGAAAAAGGGTGATGTTTGCCTTCGGGCCTCGTGACTGAAGGAGCCACCAGGAAGGAGCGCTGACACTTTACTGCACAGGAAGCAGGCAGGACTCCACACGCCCCCGGGGAACTGTCACTTGAGGGGAGTCCAAGTTTGGCCAGAGCTGAGGCTGTGGAGAAGGCTGGGAATCACTGCCTGGCTGGGGAGCAGAGACTAAAAGAGGCTCTGAGATAAATATGAGACGCTTGGGCTTAGCACGTGGCTTTGGTCACAGCGCAGGTTAAATCTAAATGACATTTAAGAGTGTGGTCTTGCTGGCAGCCCTGCATCCACCTCTCTGATATTTTATACTACAGAACAAGTTCTGGCTCCTTCTCATTCAACAGCAGCCAGAACCAGTGTCCAGTTTCTCTGTTCTTTAAGGAAGAGAGGTGAATAAACGTGTGAACTGATCATCAGGGCGTGCGTATCCATTATGTCATACAGACTGGGCAAGTTTCCTGTCTAGTGTGATGCCTATCTATAGGTGTAAGGTTCATATACTAGGAAAAAAAAATCAAGAAACTAGAACGAAAGAAGACAATTCATCCAGAGGAGGACCGCCAGACTGAAGATGCTGTCAACAGAACTTCTAGCAAATCTAAAAGGCACATATTAAGATTTGGAGACCATCTCTGAGGTGCCGGGGCCAGCTCTCTTTTGCCGCCCGCATATCGCTGCCATTCATTAGTTGCATGACTTCTTTTAATCACAATCTATCTACCTCTCATAATCTGTAGACGTTGATAGGGCATCCCTCTCTTGGTTCAAAGATGAGAGGGCAGAGCGGTGTGTGGGGCACGTGAGCACTCGGTAAATGATGGCTGTTGCTCTCCGTTCTGAAGTCATGAGAATGATATTGTTATCAATTTAATGCTTTCTGATTTAATTTCAAAAAGACTTCTAAGGTCCAAGCAGGAAAATAGGTAGAGATGAAGTCAACAAGGACTGATGGGGGTTCATGTGACAGGCAGGGATGGACTCTGATCCTTCTTGTTGGCATCGCTAGATCTTTTGATCTGTCTAAACAAGTTGGAGGCTGGGGAGATGGCTCAGGCAAGAGAGTGCTGGCCTTACAGCAAGAGGAAACAAGTTTGATTCCCGTAACCCACATAAACCAAACAAAACGGAAGCAGGCATGGTGGCACATGCTTGTAGCCCTTGCAATGAGGAGTAAGAGACACAGGTTCTTGAGGCTCCTTGGGCAACCAGCCCAGCCTGCTTGGTGAGGTCCAAGCCACTGAGAGACCCCCATCTCAAAACAGAGCAACAATAACTAAACAAACAAACCATCTGTAACACATGAGCCTGCACATGCAAACTTACACACACACACAGGCACACTCACAAACACATACAGGCACATTCACACATTCACATACTCTCTCTCTGTTTCACACACACACACACACACACACACACACACACACACACACACACACACACACACACACGGGGGGGGCGGGATTGGGTCTCGAAGTTTTTATTTTTTAAAGCTGGAAACTATTTTCCCCAAAATGTTAAAAATTTATGTCTTTTAATTTAATGATACCACTCCTCTCTTCCCCCTTTCCTTCCTCTAAACCCTGCCATGTACCCCTTTGCTCTCTTTCAGTTTTATGGCCTCTCTCTCTTTCTCTTCTCTCAAGTACATAAGCACAGCCTTGGTGTAGGAGGTCCTTCTGCATTTGTGTTGCTTTCATTGGTTAAATAAAGAAGCTGCCTTGGCCTTTTGATAGGGCAGGACTTAGATAGGCGGGGAAAAGAGAACGGAATGCTGGGAGAGAGAAGGCAGTGTGGCAGACGCCATGTTTCTCCTGCCTGAGACGGACGCTGATTAGGAATCTTTCCGGGTAAACCACGACCTTGTGATGACATACAGATTATTAAAAATGGGTTAAACAAATATGTAAGAGTTAGCCAAGAAGAGGTTAGAGATAATGGGCCAGGCAGTAATTAAATGAATACAATTTCTGTGTAATTATTTCGGAAGTTAAGCTAGCAGGGAACCGGGAATGCGGCCTGCTCCCCTCTCACTACACAACCTGCTCACTCTGTATATTACTTGTATATATATATGTTTTCAGGGCTGATCATTTGGTATTGGATCTCAACCAATTGTGCTCTTTATGGGAAGACTAATTCTTTAGCTCTCAGCATTCCTTCGAGTTGCCTGTAGCTCTTTGGGTAGGGTTGAGGCCCCGTGGTCTTTCCTGCATCCACTTTGGCATGTCTGCCATTGCCTTGTTCAGCTCATGTTTAGACAGTCATGTTGGTGAGACTTTATGTTTGTAGCTTATGACATTACTATATCCGATTTCACAGCAAACAACCTGTTCCTCTGGCTCTTTGAATCCTTCTTCAATGATCCCTGAGACCTAGGTGTTGGAGCTATACTTTAGATACATCTCTTGGGACTGGGCTCCACAACTTGGTATTTTGATCCGTCGTAATCCAAAATATTTTTCAAGAATTCTCTGGAAGTCTTTGTGAGCATCAAAATCAAAAACAAAAATTCCTTACAGGTTCAACCCAATATCCTCAAGCCTGCATCCTGCCCATGAACCAGATGTTACAACTGATGAGTACCTCTTGATGCAGTTGGCAGAGTCCCAGATGTTTGAGCAAGAAGCATGTTTGAAGGACATACATGGCGAAGCACTGAGCAGGCCTCGCTGCCAGGAAAGGGTTGGATTGCTTTTTAGTTTCAAAGAAGACTACGGTGCAAATCATGTCTCATGCATGCTCTCCCTGGTGACCACTTTGCACTATCATCAGACACATGGACCTTAGCTGTCACTGCCCATGAAAACCACAACCTCAAAGCCTGCAGTTGGTGATAGGTTGTTTTCCACCAAAGCTCCCTGCTCACTGTTCCCCTCTGTTAGCTAGAACAGAGCTCAGCAAACTCCTACTAGCTGCTATCCGCCCAAGGCCATGCTGGGACTCCAGGTTGGGGACAAAGGGGAAATAGACATGTCTAGCTCAGAAGAACTTCCATACAAAGGAATGAAAAGTAGCTATAAATCACATTTTGAGAAATGATTCTGGTCCAACCTTGTATGACAGGAGATATTTCTGTAAAATTCTGCTTACTGGAGTTTTGAGGTTTTGTTTGGCCGCATTCCTGAAACATGGCCTTTGTCCCAGTACTTACTTGCGGTAGAGGAAAATGATCAGTCTAAATAAGGGCGACCCTGCTGTTTTGGAAAATAGAAGGAATTCAACATGTTGGGATAAATTAAGCCACAATTTCTCAGGGGAGAGTTCTCATTCATTCATTCACCAGCATAACTCAAGTTGACCTGTTTTGGTTGCTTGTTTCAGTTGTTTTAAGACAGGGCTTTGTGTAGCTCAGGCAGGTCTTGGGTTCACTGTGTAGACCTGGTGAACCTCAGACTCAAAATCCTCTTCTCTCAAGACCCCCAGCTGCTGCTTACTAATAGCTTAGGTATGAATGAGTGTCTATTAATGAGGTAGGCATTGGTTAAAGACATATCTGTGTTCATCCTTAACAAGGGCGTAAGCTGATTTGGGCTTTGAGACTTGAAGTGAGACTTCAGTTCAGAACTGAAATGATAGAAAACCAGCTGTGATCTTTTTCCCTCTTGAATGTTCAAGTTTTTCAAATATGAGAATATTTTTCCACTCAGGACCTGACCACTGTTGCTTAAGTTTATAACTTGTGTGTCTCCTCTCTCAGCTAACCCAACTTCGCTGATCCCACCCTGTGTGTCTTTCATTATATTTGCCACCTTCTAACGTGGTGTATTGTTTCTTCCTTTGCCGACTCGCTGGCTATTGCCTGTCTATCTGCAGAAATATCAGTGCAAGGACAGACTCCTGATGTTGTTTGTGTAACCTGTTCATTTCATGCACCCAGAACAGTGCCTGGGAGCTTGGCAGATGCCTCATGAAGACTTGGTGGATGTTAAACTCACAAACGTTCTTGATGACTCTGCTCCTCACATCCCTTACTCTGAGTTCCCATGGCATCATTTTCTTTAATATCAGTTTCCCAGGGCCTCTTTTTCAGCTGGAAAAAATTCCTACTTTTTAGCTTGGCCTATTCAGTGGCAGAGTTGGGAAGGCAAATGAAAAGGAGTTGGGAAGAAATCAAAATAAATAACAATTAACACTGACAGCTGGTTTTGTGATTGCCTAAACAATCTTTTAAGCTAAGTCACATATGGCCGATGCAAAATTGGAATAAATGAGGACCGAGGTGCAGACTCATACTGAACTTTGCTCGGTGGGGCTAGGGAGATAGCGCCACTGGGAAAGCTCTTGCCAGGCCAGCATGAGGACCTGGGTTAATCCCTAGAATCCACATAGAAAATATGGGCATGGTGGCAAATGATTGTAACTTCAGCTCTGAGGAGCTGGAGCTAAGTGGATCCCTGGGGCTTGCTGGCTAGCCCGCTAGCCTACTGAGTGAGGGAAAAGCTAACGGGAGACAGTATTTTTAAAAAGATGAACAGTACCTGAAGAACAACACCTGATGGTGTTCTCTGGACTATATACATACATACACACGTGCACATGGACCTGCACAAATACAGGCATGCATATGATATCTTTCTCTCTTTTACACACACACACACACACACACACACACACACACACACACACACTATAAATAAATACAGCAAAAGTTCTTGAGGTAGTAGAAGGCTTAGCATTTTAATGAAGCTCTGTCCAATTCCAAAGTGAGTAATATTTTCTATCCTATTGCTTCTAAAAAGGGTTTAGAGACATATTCCTTCTGAAAATATGAATATACCAGTCATGAAATGCAAACCATGATTCCATGGGACTTTCACTTTCTGGTTCTCACTGTGTTTTCCATTTGAATTTTCTTTATAAAATAGAGGTTTGGGGTAGTTAAATTTGACCCAGAGACACTTAAGAACGTAAGCCAGCAAATGATACATATCCTCGTTTCTGGAAGGTATTGGGGTCTGTATAGAAAGTCAAATAAAAATTTTCATATTAGTACTTGGTCCAGAGCCACATGAAAGGGCAGATACTTGGAGCATCCACCAGCCCATTCTATTGGAGGCAGTTACATTAGTGACGAGGCTTTGGGTAAGCCAGTGGAGACCCATCCCTTCATACTTTTCCAGGTCTCTCCTTCGAGGTACCAGTTATATGTCTGTTCCTGGCACGACTTTAGAGGTTTAAGTGGAAAAAAGAAAATTTATTAGGAATCTGCCTGTGAGTTAGAAAAATGAAAGAGAAAACTACTTAATGAGACCAGGGTAACAATAACACCATTTTTTATCATTAAAGATATAAACAACCATTTCCCAAGTTTCCCTTAGAGGAGGCTCTTCACACAGAGTGCTCCCAGCTTGAGTCCTAGGACTGAGATCCATTCTCTACGGAAATCCCTCCCTCAGCGCTCAGGGTTCTCAGCAGTGACAAACAACCCTGAGGCTTGGACGCCAACAGCTTTGGGCTGGGAAAACAAACAGACTTTTACTCAAGCAGAATCCCAAGGTTCAGGTTTCCTCTGACCCCCGGTAACTGTGGATTTTTTTCTTCCTGGCTCTTGACCAAACTAAAGAATACGACTCCTCATTTTTCTATGGTCAGAACTGTCTTGCCATGAATCTCTTTTTCATCTTTACTTCCTTTCCTCTTTCCCAATGTTGCCATTGTTTTTTAGACATTCTGGCTTCAGACTTTTGGCCCCCACTTCTAAGAGGCTGTCTTTTTACCGACTTTCTGTTGGCCCATCCTTTGGTGGCAGTCTTTCCGAGTGGACCACTGTGCAGCTTTTCTTCTTCTAGGGTGGTGAGGGAAGAGGGTTAGCCACAGGTTCAAAGAGCAGAACCTTTCAGACTTTCTCAAAGGGGTCACATAGAGGAACGAGGCCATTCTTAGAACCTGTCTCAATAATGTCATGCACCGTTTAAAATCTCTCCTCACAGGGCTAGACAGACGGCTCACTGGTCAAGAGTATGTGCTGAGTACTGGTTTTGCAGAGGATCTGATTTAGTTCCCAGCATCCATTTCACAATCTTACCTGCAATTCCAGGACCAGGGGGTTCTTCTTTCCTTCATGAGCATCTGCACACATGTGCACATACGTTCATAATTATATATTATGTATATACATATATAATTAAAAAATAAATAAATACTTAAAAATTATTACTCAACATGTCTCAGTTTTCTGACAAACACGGTCTGCACCTCTATGCATAAGAACTTAAATAAAAGTAAATAAAGTAAGACTACCTGAGAACACTTTCTCTCCTCCTCACTTAGTCAATGTCCATTCATACTTTCCAATTGTCACCTACTCAGGAGTAGTTCCAGAGTTTTATGCAGTCATATAATTCTTCCTCCTCCCCCACCTCAATAGTAACACCATTGACGCTTTCAGTCTATAGGCAATGCTTCATTGAGTTTTTCCACTATGTGGTAAACTGGATGCTCATTTTGTTTCAACTTGAGTATTCAATATCTCTCAGACACAGTAAATAATTGTGTAATATGTGTTGAGTGGTGGCATAATTTAAATGTGACTACCAAAGAACATTTGCTGGAAACTTAATCCCAGGGTGGTATTGAGAAGCAGAACCTCCAAGAGCTCCTGAGGCCATGAGACTTCTACCATCAAGCACGGATCAATGGCAATTACAAAAGGGCTTGAGGCTGTGAGTTCTACTTCCTGCTTGCTTTAAAGTTCTTATACCCTTCCACTCTCTGCCATAGCCTGAAGTCCCTTGATGAATGTGGACTCCCTTGATCTTGGAGCGCCCAGCTTAGAACAGTAAGTAATGCATGTTTTGTCTAGAAATTATCTAGTGTTTGGTACTGGTATCCTGTTAGTTAGAACAATACATAACTGGCTCAGATAATCAATGGGAAAAGTGGGAAGATGATTACGGCGTTTAATGGGATGGCACCATGAATCCTGCTGTTTATCAAAGCACAAAACTTGGGCCATAGGGAAAGGAGACTAAAGGAAGCCGCTGACATTTCACAATTGCTTTCAGTCCTATTATAGAGGAGGGGGTCGCTAAAAGAACAACCAACCATCTACAGGCACGGGAGCCTGTGGTGACAGTCTCACAGAGTGCAGCAGAGTCATAAGGCCCGCCTTGGAAGAGGGCGAGAGCAAAGCTGACCTGTTGGATTGAGGCAAAGAACTCAGTGAGTCTGACGTACAGGGTGAGCAAATTAGACATGGAAATTAAGGGCACAACGTGCTGCTAAGAATTTTTGGCCTTCCATAGGTGGAGGCATGAGCAGACATGCTCTGGTGGATGGACAGATCTATCCTTCCCCTTGCATTACAGAATATGGGAGGAAGGCAGGGTATCAATTGTCTTTCTGTTACTACAGTGAGATGCATGACAAAAATCACCTTATAAAAAGAAAAGGGTTATTTGGACACACATATTTGGAAGCCCTAGTTGATCTTTTCGTTAATGATAGACATATTTATTTTTATTTATGGGTATGACTGCCTACATGTAAGTATGTGTGGCGAGTGCATCCCTGGCTTGTGGGGACCAGAAGAAGGTGATGGACTCCCTGAAGCTAGAGTTTCAGATGGTTGTGAGCCACGATATGTGTGTGGGGGACTGAATGGAGCTATCCTGTAGAAGCAGCAAGTGCTCTTAACTGCTCAGACATCTGAATTCAGCCTTGAATGCCATTTGCATATATGGGGATTGGAGGAAACCTTTTTCTCCTCTGCCATGAGGGTTTGGGACTTGAACTCAGGTCGTCAGGCTTGCAAGGCAAGCACACAGCCCCACCCCACTTGCCAGCCTCTCAGTTGTTCTTCACCACCCATGGTGAAGAAGCTCAAATGGAGGAAATGTACATCATAGAAAACTGCCCATTTCATACCTGCGAAGCAAAAGGAAAAAGGAGGGTCCAGGGTCTCATTATCAATCCAAAGACCTACCAACAGGTTCCTCCTCATAAAGATCCAATGCCTCCCAGTGCTAACATCCTGGAGACCAAACCCTTAATATGTGACCCTTTTGGGGGAGCATTCAGGATTCAAATTTTAGCAGTTGGGGAATTAACTTAGCGGTTCTGTTAAGGAGCTGCCAAGACGAGTGGAAGGTCTCAGGAAAGACGGAGCTGCTGCCTTCAGCGATGGGCAGAGGTGAACAAAGACATCTGGATAGGACTAATAAAGAGAAAGATTTATTTCTCCTCAAGCAGTCAGAATGTTGAAAGCTCATCTTTCATTTTTCTGGGCATGGAACAAAAGCAAAAGAAGCCTGGGTACTTGGGAACCGGAACCCAGAGGCAGCTGTTCTTTCTCTTTTCAGGGTGAGGTTTGGGTTCCTGCTTCATTTCCTGTAATGGACAGTGGCACCCGCCACTTTTTCATGTTTACCACAATCCTTGGGTTTGGGGAAATTGCACACACACAAAAGAAATTCCAAGAAAGAGACACACGAGAGAAAGGAAACGCATTCCATTTACTACAGGATTAATTTGTGGTTCCATCATCATGATTAATTAGGGCCCCCTTGAAGTGACTTCTGAATTCTTCAGGCTTGCCTCTACTGCTTATGAAGCAGATCTTCCCCTTGTCTATACTGACTTTTAATTTTTAATTTAATTGCCTTTGTCGTCAATACCCAGGATTATCTCGGGTCTCCCCTCTACCATACAGGGATCACTGCGCAGAAACACTGTTTATGTCACTCTCCAGGTGCTCCATAGTTGTAGTTCCAACTCTGATGAAATCCCAGGCAACGCAAAACTTAGCCCCAGACACAACGTATTGTAGCACAAATAATAAAATCCCAAAGACAGATATTGGGGTTCAGCCTGAAGATCCAAAAGGCAAAGGAGCAAGCTTTTACCTCTACCTCAAACCAAAATGGCGATCTTGCCTCCAGGAATCTCCAAATGGGACTGTAACTGAGAGCTGTCTCCTCCCATCTTATATTCCTCTCTAGTGCTGGGATTAAAGGCGTGCACCACTACTGCCTGATTTAACTAGTGTGGATACTGGGATTAAAGGTGTATAATCCACTACCTGGTGTGTATAACTGACCAGTGTGATTGTTTTACTCTCTGATCTTAAGGCAAGCTTTATTTATTTAAATACAAATGAAATGTCCCTACACTGGGTTCTTCCCTTTCTCAAATGTCTTACTAGGCTCAGCTGGAGGAGAGAGGCTGTGCCTAGCAGGAGCAGAACTAAGGAATACACAGCCCAGATCTGAGGAGAATGCAGCTCTTTGTGTGGATCTCCCTGTACCGACTCTCAGTGTGGGACCACGATGATTGGGAAATGAATGACCACGATCAAGTTATTCTCAAATTTTACTCCCTGTCCATTTGAGTTTTTCTTTTCATCAATCATATAACAACCTTGCCCCGAGTAGGGAAAATGGGATATAAAATAATAAGAACTAGCTCCAACTCCAATGAACAATATAAAAGCTATGTAGAATCGGGGGAAATCCCTGAACTTTCTTAGTCCTTTGTATTTATTTATAAGAAAAGAAGCCTCACCTACCTGTTATGTTGGCTATGAAAATAAAACTTTATGGCATATGTGTAGATGCTTTGCAAACTGTAGAGTGACTTGCAATGTAAAGGACATTGTTAGTGTTGATTCTTAAAGCCTAGAACCTTCTGAGCTGCTTTCATAGCACAGGGCTTACCTTATCACTACTACTTATTCCAGGTCATTGGTGAGGTGCTCTGTCTGGATAGAACCTCTTTAGAATCTCCTTGTTATTATCTCTTTTCTACTAAAGTGGCTCCACATATTTTTGTCTTTAGGTTGTTTCACTTATGTGATGGTTAGCTCAGCTGTCAACTTGACACAGCCTAAAATCATCTGAGGAGAGAGTCTCAGAGAAGGATTGTCTACACTAAACTTGCCTGTGGGCATGTCTATATTAGATCATCATTTTTACTTTTTACTTTATTATAAAAATAAACTTGGAAATTAAATAAAGCATTGCAACTCGAACTAACAAGATCCAAAGACGCTGCAACTTAATGAGTTTATATAGAGTTAGAACTGCAGTTCAAAACTGAAGCTGTGAAGCATCACATTAAATTTATGCACCTATCCACCATCAAAACAATCAAACAATCCATTGTCTTAATAAAGTTAGCCGGTGTGGGAAGACCTATACCACTGTGGGCAGCACCATTCCGTAGGCAAAGTGTTCTGAACTGTGAAAGAGTGTAAAAATAAATCTAAGCACAGCCAACTGAGCATGTATGGATTTATTTCTCTTGGCTCTTGTCTGTGGAGATGATGTGGCTATAAGTTTGCCCATAACGATGGACTGTAAACTGGAAATGTAAACTAAAATTAATCCTCTTTTCTTCTAAGCTGCTTTTTCTCTTTCCAGGGTATTTTATTACCGCAATGGAAACAAAATGAGAACAATATTCCACATAAATAGGTTGTTAAAATGGTAATGAAAGATATGCTATGTGAAATGATGAATTTGTATAAAAAGTAATGTAGTCCTATTAACAGACTAGAAGAAAGTGGCCAACCTTATGAAAATCAAGAGGCCTTGGATTCACTCCTTACCATGCCCTTCACATATGTTCTCTGATCCAAACCAATGTTTATCAAGGTGTTAAGGTGCTGTGTAGGAATAAGAGATTGAAGTGGCAAACTCTGAGTTGAAAAAAGTAAGTTTCTTATTTGTTTTATTATAATGTTAATGTGTACTGGGAGTATTCTGGGAGGGAATTTGTGGATCCTTTCAAAATTTTTTGACCCATGGAAGACTTTTCCAATGAAGTATATGAGTGACTAGTGCTTTTATCTGATTCTAAAAGATAGGATAGTGTGAGTTTGTTCCTAAAAGAAGGCACTAATGAGAAAGAATAAGCAAGGCACACCTGATGGAACGCTGCAGTGAGGATGTTTAATGGTGATGGCCAAGAAGGGTCAGGGAGTCCACGAAGCTATGGCTCTCCACACAGGGCCGTAGATGTCCTTCTCAGCATCCAGCAGCCTGGCAGGGTTCCCTCCCTACACACTCTGATCATAGTAAGAATACTAGCTCAAATGAGAGATCCTGAAAGACAGGAGCAACCGGGAACTCAAGAATAAAAATGCAAAAGGAGCCCATACAGCAGTCGTGATCTCACTGGCTACACTGAACACCAGTTTTGGTGAACAAGGAAAGAACTAAATCCTAATGCATTAGACTCATTATCTTGTCTTCATATCTTGTTACATATGACTATATTTAAAACTTGAGATTCTATACTCGCTAAGGGTACAGTCATTCTCGACTTTCATTGGTGGCTTTAAACTTCACCCTAAGTCTTCAATCAGAGAACTCCCCCCCCAGTGTGCTTACAACTGTGGCTCAGGTGTGAATAACTCTGCTGTGCTCCATGAGTCAGATTCAGACATGCACTGGAGCAAACCAGGCCAGCGGTTCCCTTACCATTGGCCATGGGAAATGAGTAGATGCTCGGCGCATGACCACTTGTGTTTGTTGTATATTCACTGATTCTACAACATTCCCTGAGAATCAGCTCGCTGCTCTACATTGTGATATGTGCTGGGACCTGAGGATGACATGACAGATCAGAACCTCAGTCTAATTGGCCTGCACTCTCATGACGGAGAACACTGTGTATTATAAGATCTCAGAGGAAGTATGGTTGAAGGATGGAAGGACAGACGGAAAGAAAATTTTCATCCCACTTAGGCATCTTATACAGGTGAGTATTTGAGCTTTGTAAAGGCACAATGCTGTGTTCAGCTGAGAGACTGAAGTAGGGTTTCCAGGCAGTCCTCAACCAGTGCATCAGCCTTGTTAGGCTACTGAGGAACGTATTTGAAAGCATAGGTCCTTCGAGAGCCCTCAGCCATCTTAATATGAAGGAAGATATGTGGAAAGTTGGGTCCTTCTGGTTCCCTCAGCCCTCCCATAGGTAAATTACAGTTTTATCAGTAAATGTTTCTCAACCTGTGGGTCACAATCCCTTTGAGGGCCAAATGACCTTTTCATAGGAGTCACATATCAGATATTTACATTATGATTCCTAACAGTAACAAAATTACATTTATGAAGCAGCAATGTAAATAATTTTTTGACTGGGGGTCACCATAGCATCCAGAAATATATTAAAGGGTCACAGCATGAGTAAAGTTGAGAACCACTGGTAAGTGCTACGCATTACTTCATTTGCATTTCTTTGTGTGTTCTTTCCTCTCTAGGAGACACAGCCTTCCTGCCATGACTCAAGGTTGAAGCTTGGATCATGCATACTCCAATCAATTTGATGGTCCCAGCCAAGTGAGCAAGATCCACTATAAAAGCGGTTTCCATTGCTTCCCTTGGGGTTAAACACAGAAGGATGATAGAGCTGAGATGGTTCTGTGTAAACTATGCTTTCTCTCATGGTGTAGGAGGTCCTTCTGTATTTGTGTTGCTTTCATTGGTTGAATAAAGAAACTGCCTTGGCCTTTTGATAGGGCAGAACTTAGATAGGTGGGGGAGGGAAGAGAACTGAATGTTGGGAGAAAGAAGGCAGGCAGAGAGAGCCACCATGAAGCTGCCAGGTCAGACATGCTGAATATTTCCCGGATACAGATTATTAGAAATGGGTTGAATCAAGATGTGAGAGTTAGCCAACAAGAGGCTAGAGCTTATGGGCCAAGCAGTAATTTAATTGATACAATTTCTGTGTGGTTATTTTGGGGGTTAAGCTAGCCGGGTGGCCGGGTGGCCTGGACAAAAAGCCGGCTCACTCCTCATACTACACTCTCACATGAACAAATAGCCTAATTTCCCATTCTGTGCTAAACTTGGCCCTTTGTTGCCAAGTTATCCTGATTGTACTAAAAACAGACTCAAATTTTTCATCAGCTCTGATTCTGATCAGGAGGAAGACTTTTAAAATGGCTGAGAGGTGATGCCGCCAACAGTCACCTCAAAGTTCAATATCTCACACACAAAAGATTATTTTTGCTTTTCTGCATGGGAGGGCAGATCAGACGTAAAAGAAGGAAAAAGCCGAGGAAGAAAATGAACAGTTGCAATCACAGGCACCTTGACAGACCCTGGGCATTTCTTGTAGCCTCCATCTTCATGGGATTCAGCGACACACACAGGGAGATGTAATGTGATTGTGAAAAGTGAGAAGCCTGGGAAATAACAAGACACCCTCCATGGAGATGTATCTCTGTCAGAAAAAATTCCCTTCAACCGTATTCTGATACTATTTACTGTCTTATTGCTAGCTTTGTTTTTAGGAATGTGGTATGTGTTCTCTCAGAGCAAATAACTTCAGAGTATTTTTTTTTCTAGTCCTGATGACTTTTTGTGGGGTTTCAATCATTCATTCATTCGCTAGACCAGAGAGTACACATTGCATTCCAGTCACCACAGGTTCAGGGTCTTCATTAAAACATGGCTTTAATGCAACATGGGATGCAAGCATGTAGGAAAAAATGATTGGAGTCAAGAGGAGAGAGAAAACAGCCCTAGCTTTGTACTCCTTTCTGTAATCAATGTCTCAGTCAGTGCAGTGCTTAGCAACATGGTGTTGAGCGACGTTAGTGGGTCAACTCTCCCCTTTATTATTGATTGGGTCACTCTATGGCTTGCAGTCTAAATGTCATCCCAAAGTTCATGTGTTGAGGACTCGGACCCCATTTAGCAGTGTTCAGAAATGGAGACTTTGGGAGGTGACTGGATCTTGAGGGCCCAGACTGTTTACCAGGATCTTGCTCCAGCCTTCTCTCGGCTCCCCAGTTCTTATATCCCCCACTGAAAGAACCAAGGTGGGGCACACTGAGTATAGGGACAGAAGACAGAGTTTATGATAGAGCAAAGTTGGGGTAACTTCCAGGGATGACAATAGCCAAGAGCAAAGGCGCTGCTGTGGAGGAAAACACTCTCGAGGGTCACGGCAGACAATGACAAGCCAGACTACTTCACCAATTTATACTCCCAGGAAGATGCTGTATGATTTTCTAAACTTTCTGGAACTACTGTGTTTTCTTATTCAATAATAATTGGTAGGTCCATTTGGATTATCAAGGGAGGGGGCTACTGTCATCTTTGTTCGTTACCAGAAAGTCTCGTGCTAGATCATGATCTTGGAATCTTCCTGCGAATTCAGAAACTCATGTTTTCACTCAGCCCGATTTAGGGGAAGAGCCTTCCCCTCTGCTTCCTGATCCACAAGAGACAAATAGTTCTGCTCCACTGTGTGCTCCCCATCATGATGTTCACCTTGCCACAGGCTCGGAAGAAAATGAGGGGGCTGGAGAGACGGTTCATCATTTAAGATCTCTTGTTGCCCTACATGGTGCCTCAGAACTCCTGTAACTCAAGTTCCAGGGATCCAGTGTGCTTTTCTAGGACCTGTGGGCACTAGGCATGTGTATGGTTCATAGACATACCTGTAGCTCATACACACACACACACACACACACACACACACACACACACACAAATAAAACAACCTGTTGGCATATATGGTGACTGGAAAAAGAAGAAAAGGAGCTCACTGACCATTGACTTCAGCATCTGAAAATAAATTAAGTTGATTTTCTTGGGTGTTTCCTGCACAGCAACGGAAAGCTGATGAGCACAGCGGCTTTGGGTTGCGAACCTTGTGGACCTTCAGTTTCTCCGGGAAAATGTGGTAAGACTGCCAGCAGGGCTGGCTTCTGATGAAAACCCTGATTCAGGTTGCAGCCTGTGGATTTCTTGTATCCACAGATGAAATATAATAGAGAGGAGAGTTAACCTTTGGCCTCTTCTGAGGGCACTAGTGTTATTGGTGAGGCGTCCACCTTCATCATCTCATTACTCCTCAAAACCTTGACCTCCAAATGCCATATTGAGGGTTAGGATCTCACTTTCTCTGTCCAAGCCCAGGAATAGGACTGTCAGTATCCCTGCCCACAGGACAGGCTATTCTGCAGCCTCCGATGCTACCTGTGGAAGTCCTTTCCAAGGACTCACTATGAGTATGTCTCACTCTCCCAGCGAGACAGTCATACTGAGAAGACTGTTTGAGAATGTAGGTGCCCAAGCTTGGCGTTCTGAGTCCAATATCTGACCCACTATTTACTAGCATCAATACTGAAAATATTTTAGCGTTTATTATAGATGTGTGTATCTATTTACTTGTGGTGTGTGTGTGTGTGTGTGTGTGTGTGAGAGAGAGAGAGAGAGAGAGAGAGAGAGAGAGAGAGAGAGAGAGAGAGAGAGAGCATGCATGCATGTATGTTCATTCCATGGTGTTTATGAAGGTCAAAGGACAACTTATAGGAGTCAGTGCTCTGTTTCCATCATGTGAGTTCTGGTGATTGAACTCAGACCATTAGATCTGATGGCAAGCACCTTTACCCACGGAGCCTACTCACCAGCTTTAGCATTGCTATAATTCTGTGTCTCAAACAAGAAACCTGTTCCCAGTTTCTTGAACTTTAAAATAGGGATAATCATAGCAATACTAATATAGTAAAAAAGGGTGGATATAAAATTAAACAAAGTAGAATATATAAATTACCAAGAAAATGCTTAGTGCATTGTAAATGTGGGCCTACATAGAAGAAAAACAAAATAAAACAATATTTCTGCTCCTTGCCTCGTAACTGAGTAGCACAGTGATTTCAGCATAATATGCCCTCAAAATAAAGGTTATTTCTGTGCATTTGTTTATATGTATATATTAAAAACAATAGTTAAAGTAGAGGAGGCCATGGATTTGAGAAGAGACAGACATGAGGGGGTAGGAGGAAGAAAAGGAGGCAGGATATGATGTTACTACATTTTAATTAAATTAAAAAAATAAAACAAATATTTTGTTTTTGTTTTTTGAGACAGGGCTTCTCCATGTAGCTCTGGCTGTCCTGGAACTCACTCTGTAGACCAAGCTGACCTTGATCTCACAGAGATTCACCTGCCTCTGCCACCATTGCCTGGCTTAAAACAGATATTTTAAAGTTGCAGGCTGACTGATGGAATAGTATCAGAATTCTTCAAATAAATTAAGAAGACTATGTAATTGGCAAGAAGGGGACCTTAGAACACCAATAGAAAACAATTGTAGGTCTAATTGATAAAGCCAGGTAATACCTTTCCCAGGTCAGTTAAGATGCTGAATCTTTGAAACAATGATGTGTATGTATATGGTTATTTTCCAGGGACTGTGAGATTTGTTTGGCTCCAGGATGAGTAGAGGACATTGAAATCAGCCCTCAGATCACGTGTTGGAAAAATGCAGCCACGTCGTTGCCACATGGCATGGAAGAAAAGACAATCGCGAACAGTTTTCACAGGTACCCTGAAGTAGTTGGAACTACGTTGCATTTCTAACTACAACAACTGATTGTTGTATATATCCCTGCAAACGGGGAGCTGCTGCTTGTTTGTTTGTTGTTCTTGATGTTATTTTGTCTCTGTGTAACCCTGGCTTTCCTGAAGCTTGTTCTGTAAGACCAGGCTGGCCTCAAACTCAGAGATCCGCCTGCCTCTGCCCCCGAGTGCTGGATTAAAGAAGGGATTTTATGCAAAGGGCAGTGATCAGCCAGAAACAACAGCAGCCCTTGCAACCTTGGGATAGACACAGAGTTTAGACACATTGCAGCCTACACAAGAGAGCACCTCACCAAAAGTCCTGGATGATTTGTCCACACCAGCTTGAAGAGCAATGTTCTGGAGTCTAAAGCAGTGGTTCTCAACCTGTGAGTGTGACCCCTTTGGGGGTCTCATATTAGATACCCCGCATATCAGATACTTATGTTATGATTCATAACAGTAGCAAATTACAGCTGTGAAATAGCAATGAAATGATTTTATGATTGGGGGTCCTTACAAATGAGGAACTGTATTAAGGGGTCTCAGCATTAGGAAGGCTGAGAACCACTGCTCTAAAGGGATAAGAAGAATAGAAAGAAAAATTTCAGTTCAACCTGGTTGCACAGGGAAGAGGGTATCTCCAGCTTCCATGGTGAGAGAAGTAAGGTTCTGCATCTAGAGCCTCACTTGGGGATAGCCATGTACCACTTAACAGCCAATCACTGCAAACAGGCATCTTCCTTCCAAAACACTTTCCTACAGCCATCATTGGCTGCGGTGGAAAGGACACCCACCCATTGCCTTCTCGATTTCCAGAAGAAACTACAGGACTAGGGGCGAGCATCAGGCAGGTACAGCAGCCTGGCCTGGCTGTCCACCAAGCATAGTTAAGTCACCTCACCATGGCAACTGCAGTAGGAGTGTGTGTGTGTGTGGGGGTAACTCAGACAAGGCTCTTATATAAAACTATTCTCCATTGAAGGACTTCAAGATGCCACAGTGAAAACTTGTTTTGTGAGCCCAAGAATATCAGAAATTACAATGTCTCAGGGAACTGTTTGCCTACATAATGTTTATCTAAGACAGGAGGTAATGATATAATTTCCTTCTGATGCAACGCGCTAGCCTGCCAGGGGAGGGAAGAATTGTTTCTTTTCTCAACAATCTGGCTTTCAGTTTATAAAGTGGACTGCCAGTAACTTACCCAGTATCTCCAGTGAGAATCACATCCTAGGAAAGTATGCCACCTCTCCTATTCCCCTCCCCTCCCCTCCCCACCCCCACTCCACAGCACCCTGAGGACCTGCACCTCTAGTGAGAGAGAATTTCATGACTTATGTCTTTGTACCAACTTTAGAGAGCTGTCGTCTTGTTTTTTTTTTTTTTTTTTTTTTTTTTTTTTTTTTTTTTTTTTTTTTTTTTACTGGATTTCACAAAGCAAAGTGGCTTGCCCAGGGCAGCAGGGATGGTTATTTCTGGATCTGCTTTCCTTCTTGTGAGTCATCTTGAATAATGTAACCCTGAGCCCCAAGGTCCTAAATTTAACAGGGAAACTGTCCTAATAAACAGTCCAAAAGTGAGAGGTGGGACAGGGGATGACAGACAGAACACAGTAAGAGATGTAATAAAGCTAGGCATTGACTACTGAGGTAAAAGGACTAGAATGTTTCAGATATGGCTCATGGTTGTCACAATAAGGTGGAAACGGGGACTTTTCCTTTCGAATTGAAATTGTTAAAACAACTGAGATTTTGTTGACTAGTTTTAAAAACATTGCACCAGTCAACGCAAACTGAATGTGTCATTGGCTGACTCTACAGAAGACCTGTGAGATTTATAATTAGAAAATGTGGTTGAACCATAAAAACCTAAGTTTTAAAATAAATGAAATACTGGCATCCTATAGTGCAACATCCCAAATTTCCAGAAGTAATTTATAAGAACAATTATTAAAATATGTAAATCAGTTCATGAGAAAGAAAATAACAGGAATTGTCTTCTGAACTCCTAAACTCTTGAGCCCTCTTTTGCCAATACATGGTGATAGAAAATTCAAAAATAAATACTAACTGAAGAATAACAATAGTGTATAAACAATATATATGCTTTGTGCTAGAAAAGACAATGCAAATCCATTTTCTTGGGTCAGATAAAAATTTCCATAACCAAGGATTCTATTTTTCATATCTTTTGTCTGTTTTCCTTGAGGAAATACAATATGCTTAGTGGGATTTTCAAAGCAATGAATAAACTTCCCTCCCCCTTGGTAACAGAGGAGGAGAGAAACTGTTGGAACTAATTAGACAATGTCATGTCAATTATCTTCATGCATATCTGTATTTTGAGGAGTGTTATCATAGTATTCCTTCATCAAGATTTCCTTTTGTGCTCAAACACTCATTTGGGGGATAATAAATAAAAATGATCATAATCAATACAACTAAAACCAAAAGCCAAAAGTTCATCATTAAGTCAAGTCACTGTAGGAACTATTGGCCATCTAGAAACCACTCGATAGATAACCCGACTCTTCTGCAGAGTCTCACATAGGTGCGTCTAGCACTGCCTTGCATAGGAAGACTCCGATGGTAGGTCCTGATGCTGACCACACCATGATGATAGTAACGGACTGTGAACACGGAGTCCGTGAGGATGAGGCATCTGTCATTTAACCTTTTGCTTACCGACCAGCCAGAACCCTGGAGCAGGTCTTCCTAAGTGCAATAAACTTGATGTGACAGTCGAATGGAGCTGAGAGAAGCAAGCAGGGATGCATCCCACTGTGGCTTCATGGAGATCCCTTGCTGATTACACAAACCCATCTTTCTGTGTCTCTCAATAAAATTAATCTCTAATAGAACAAGAGATTTATCAAAGGGTATGCTACTGATTGAGGTTCATACCAGAATACCTGACTGCAATGTTCTGGAGATTTAATGCCTCTAATATGAAAATATAAAATTCTAACAAAATATTCTGCAGGCAGTGACATTGGCAGTGCAGCCCCATTGTGAGAATCCAGCTGTAAGTGTTTATGGGTGACTAAATTCAAGGAGCAACTGAATGGCTCCCTAATTGCCTGGAAAGATGGCTACTTCATAGAAGTAACTTTAGATTAAGTGTTTGAGAAATTTCCAGGGTCAAGGCTTTTAAGAAATGTTTTGTAGGAGACAATCTTAAGAGAACTGGGGAGAACATAAGAACATACAATTCAGGGAGAGAAAAAAAAGGAAAGAAAAAAAGAGGTATACTTCTTGACTTTACCAATGTTAAACAATGCTTGAAGAATACAGCCTAATGGAAAAAAAATGAGTGTTACATCAAAGTTCTTGAAAAGGTTTGAACACAATTGGCTTTCCTTTGAAAGACCCTGCGCCAATAATAGTTACTTGAAAGTAGGAGATTGAACCACTTCAGAGGCTATCGTTGAGGATGACATTGCTTCTCCTGATAGTCATCAATTTAAAAAAAATCAGAAAAGACCCTTTTAAAACTAGACATTAACTCCTTTAAAAGACAGTACTGAATGTGGTACCTTCCTTGAAAATGGTTTGGTTTTCTGTTTATTTGTGCTAGCAAGGACATCAATTCTTCCCCAAATTACAGAACTGATGGTCAACAATCCATTGTTTGTTTTTTCTCTGTCTTCTTTTTTTTTTAATTTTCCATTCAAAAATTTACACTTCCTCCTCTTCTCCCATTCCCCTCCCATACCCCCCTAACTCTCCTCCTTCCCCCTCCATCCTTAAGAGAGGGCAGGGTACCCTGCCCTGTGGGAAGTCCAAGGCCCTCCCCCCTCCATCCCGGCCTAGGAAGGTATGCATCCAAATAGACTAGGGTCCAAAAAAGCCAATGGATGTAGAAGAGACAGGTCCCAGTGCCATTATCGATGGCTTCTCAGTCCACCCCCATTGGCAGCCACATTCAGAGAGTCTGGTTTGATCACATGCTCCTTCAGTCCCAGTCCAGCTGGATTTGGTAAGCTCTCATTAGATCAGGCACACTATCTCAGTTGATGGACCAACCCCTCGTGGTCCTGACTTCCTTGCTCATCTTCTCCCTCCTGCTCTTCAACTGGACCTTGGGAGCTCAGTCCATTGCTTTGATGTGGATGTGGGTCTCTGTCTCTGTCTCCATCCATCGGATGAAATTTCTATGGTGATATTCAAGATATTTATCAGTGTGACTATGGGGAAAGGCCAGTTCAGGAACCCTCTCCTCTGCTGCCCAAGTACCTAGCTGGGGACATCCCCGTGGACACCTGGGATCCCTTCTAGAGCCAAGTCTCTTGCCAACCCTAAAATGGCTCCCTTAATGTAGATATCTTCTTCCCTGTTCCATTATCTGCCTTTCCTCCATCTCCACCCTCCCACACCCCCAAGCTCTCCCCAGTCCTTCCCTTCTCCCTTCTCCTTCCCCCCTACCCTTCCCCCAATCCCACCCCCACCCCTACACCCACCCCCGTGCTCCCAACTATTGCCCAGTGATCTTGTTTGCCTCCAATTTCCAGGAGGATCTATATATGTTTTTCTTTGAGTTCACTTTGCTATATGGCTTCTCTAGGCTTAATGTTCTTTGATTATGGCTAGAGTCAGCTAATGAGAGAGTACATACCATATTCATCTTTTTGGGTCTGGGTTATCTCACTAAGGATAGTGTTTTCTATTTCCAACCATTTGCATGCAAAATTCAAGATGTCATTGTTTTTACCACTGAGTAGTATTCTAATGTGTATATATTCCACACTTTCTTGATCCATTCTTCCATTGAGGGACATCTAGGTTGTTTCCAGGCTCTGGCTATTACAAATAATGCTGCTATGAACATAGTTGCACAAATGCTTTTGTAGTATGATTGGGCATTTCTTGGGTATATTCCCAAGAGTGATATTGCTGGGTCCTGAGGTAGATTGATTCCCAATTTCCTGAGAAACTGCCACACTGATTTCCAAAGTGGTTGCACAAGTTTGCATTCCCACTAGCAATGGATGAGTGTTCCCCTTACTCCACATCCTCTTCAGAATAGGCTATCCTTGGTGTTTTTGATTTTAGCCATTCTGACAGGGGTAAGATGGTATCTCAAAGTTGTTTTGATTGGCATTTCCCTGATCGCTAAGGAAGTTGAACATGACCTTAAGTATCTTTTGGCCATTTGAACTTCTTCTGTTGAAAATTCTCTGTTCAGATTTTTTAATTGGGTTATTTAGAATTTTAATATCTAGTTTCTTGAGTTCTTTATATATTTTGGAGATCAGACCTTTGTCTGATGTTGGGTTAGTGAAGATCTTCTCCCATTCAGTAGGATGCCTTTTTGTCTCAATGACTGTGTCCTTTGCTTTACAGAAGCTTCTCAGTTTCAGGAGGTCCCATTTATTCATTGTTGCTCTTATTGTCTGTGCCACTTGGGTTATACATAGGAAGTGGTGTCCTGTGCCCATGTTTTGCAGGCTACTTCCCACTTTCTCTTCTATTAGGTTCAGTGTGATCAGATTTATACTGAGGTGTTTAATCCATTTGGATTTGAGTTTTGTGTATGGAGATAGATAAGGATCTATTTTCATTCTCCTACAGGTTGACATCCAGTTATGTCAGCACCATTTATTAAAGATGCTTTCTTTCTTCCATTGTATAATTTTAGCTTCCTTGTCAAATATGAGGTATTCATAGGTTTGTGGATTAATATTTGGGTCTTTGATTTGATTCCATTTGTCAACGTCTCTGTTTTTATGCCAATACCAAGCAGTTTTTATTACTGTAGCTCTGTAATAGAGTTTGAAGTCAGGAATGGTAATGCTTCCAGAAGTTCCTTTATTGTATAGGATTGTTTTGACTATCCTGGGCTTTTTGTTTTTCCATATAAAGTTAGTTATTGTTCTCTCAAGGTCTGTGAAGAATTTTGTTGGGATTTTAATGGGGATTGCATTGAATCTATAGATTACCTTTGGTAGGATTGCCATTTTTACTATATTGATCCTACCAATCCAGGAGCATGGGAGATCCTTCCATTTTCTGGTATCCTCTTCAATTTCTTTCTTCAAGGCCTTAAAGTTCTTATCAAATAGATCTTTCAATTCCTTGGTTAAAGTTACCCCAAGATACTTTATGCTATTTGTGAATATCATGAAAGGTGATGTTTCTCTGATTTCCCTCTCTGCTTCTTTATTCTTTGTGTATAGGAGGGCTACTGAATTTTTTTTTATTTGCAGGAATTTTTATTTATTTTTATTTTAATTTTTTATTCATCTACATATTTCACATCCTGGTCGAATTCTTTTTTTTCCCACATTTAATTTTTTTATTATTGCATTATAAATAGTGCCATTCAAAATTTCCACCTCCTCCGCTCCTCCCATTTCCCTCCCGCTTCCCCACTCCCCCTCCCCTTTTCCCCTCCAGTCCTAAGAGAGGGCAGGTTACCCTGCCCTGTGGGAAGCCCAAGGCCCTCTCCTGTCCATCCAGGCCTAGGAAGGTGTGAATCCCAACTGACTAGGATCCCAAAAAGCCAGTACATGCAGTAGAATCAAATCCCAGTGCCATTATCATTGGCTTCTCAGTCAGTCCCCATTGTCAGTCATAGTCAGAGAGTCTGTTTCAATCACATGCTTGTTCAGTCCCAGTCCATCTGGCCTTGGTGAGCTCCCATTAGATCAGGCACACCATCTCAATGGGTGGACGAATCCCTTGCGGTTCTGACTTCTGTGTTCATCTTCTCCCTCCTTCTGCTCTTCAACTGGGCCTTGGGAGCTCAGTCCAGTTTTCCAACGTGGGTCTCTGTCTCTATCTCCATCCGTCGTTGGATGAAGA
>PVIU01005752.1:69373-109691 GCA_004026605.1 Ondatra zibethicus | reverse complement strand
TGCTTGGTGACCTTTATTTTATAGCTAGGGTCCACTAATGAGTGAGTACATACCATAATCATCTTTCTGGGTTTGGGTTACCTCACTCAGGATAGCGTTTTCTATTTCCATCCATTTGCATGCAAACTTCAAGATGTCCTTGTTTTTTACCGCTGAGTAGTATTCTAATGAGTATATAATCCACACTTTCTTGATCCACAAAATTTAGTTTCTTCACCAGGACCCAGAGGAATTGGCACTGGCGTTCCTGAGACCCTCTGTATGTCCCCAGCTCTCTTGTGCCTGTGATGTGATCCATGTTGGGGCTGGGAAATTACCTGGGGAAGGGTGTCTTGTGTATCTCTGGGCATACAGCAAAACCTGACCTCTGCCTTAAAGATGCCACAGTCAACCTCTGCCTTCCCAGGTACAGCCAAAGACATCTCCGGATTTGACTAGGTGCCTCCTACCCTCAGAATCAGAGAGCCACTGTCCCTGGAACAATCCACAGAAGATGCTGTGCTCTGTCCCCCTAAGAGTAGACCACATGCTGTGCTCTATCCCCCCCAAAAGTCAGGCTCTGTGAAGATTCTGCAGGAAAAGAAGCTGTGAAATTTATTAGTTCTTTCCCCTGCTTTCTCCTTCTTTGGGTTGGCTATTTTAAAACTGTAAGATGCTGGGTTTGTGGCTGGGTGGCAGATCCCTTGCCTAACATGAGAAAAGCCCTAGCTTCATCCCCCACCACAATGACATAAACATGATATAGCATTATTACAAATGTACGCAACAATAAGTTCATAATGTAACTACTTAAAATAGTATGTATGTATGTGTTTATTTATTTATTTATTTTTAAGGCAGGATCTCTCTGCTTAGCCCTGGCTGCCCTGGAACTCACTATGTGGTCCAGCCTGGCCTCAGACTCATAGAGATCCACCTGTCTCTACCTGCTGAGTGCTGAGATTAAAGGCAAGCAAAACACCACATTTTTTATTGTGTGTCTATTTGGACTTGTGTGTGTGTACATGCCATGACCTGTGTGTAGAGGTCAGAGAACAACTTGTGCGGGATGGACACTTTCAGTCCACCATGTGGGTCCTAGGAACTGAATTCAGGACAAGAGGCTTGGCTTTTCCCATCGACCCCTCGTGCCAGGCCCCAGTGTTGGACTTTCTGAGAAACCATCATCCTGTTTAAAAACAAATTCTTGGGCTGGATTGTGTTGGCACACTGAGGAGGCAGAAGAAGGTGGATCTCTGTGAGTTCCAGGCCAGCTGGGGTTACACAATAAGACCCTCTCTCAGTAAATAAATAGAGTCAATTTTTCTGAGTCAGTTCTTAACTTTTGGGTTTTGAGCTTGGCCCTGTAGGTCCCTTGTCTCTGTCTCCTCAGACAGCGGGTTGAGAGACCTGGATGTTTTGGGCTCCAAAGGGGTCAGGTTAAGGCCTAGACCTTTATATGTTACTTTTGCATACCACAACAGCCAAGTAACACACTAAGCGAAAGTTGGTTTCAGTTCACAGTTTCAGAGACTTCAGTCTACAGTGCTTGCTTCTATTGTCTCTGAGTCTTGGAGACCCAATGCGCCATGATCGTGGGAGCATGGAAGGGACCAGAGACAAGATCCCCCATGACCACCTCTTGAGATTTTCAGAACCTCTCCAGCAACCAGCTGGGGTCCAAATCTTTAGCACGTGAGCCTTTTTACTCAAATGCTTTCTGAGTTACCCAATTCTGAGAGTAGAGTTTCAGAGATGGGGGGGCTGCTGGACGGAGGCAGCTTTTGTCACAGGTCCCTAGGAAAGCTGGGTTGCGGAAAGCAGGCCTGAGTTGGTGGCTGGAGGTTCAGACCCTTGCACGGCCCCCAAGGCTCTCGAGCCATTGAGCATGAATATATTTTTAGCCTGGAGAGATTTGCAGGGGGGAGCTGCCCAACACCTACATGGGCCACAAAATAATTCCCATAAAGCAGCTGAGAACACCCCACACGGAACACTGCAGGCGCCTGTGAACCCTCCAAGACTAACACGGCCCCAACGCCTGCCAAGACCCCGAACAAGAAGGGCTGCTGTATGGGCTAGGCTGCAGCACCAGCAGCCACACGCCGCCTCCCTGGAACAAGGCTGGCACTCTCCTGCCCATCCATCGCAGTCTCCTCTCCTGAAGGGCCGGTGACAGGACCAGGTGTCTGGGAGGAGTTGATAAAGGCCTTCTGTCTCTCTTCTGGGGCCTGTGTTGACTATGGCTGGATTTCAGTAGTCCCAGAAGAAGGATCTGATCCCCTGAGCTCGTGAGTCACCCACAGAGGCGGGACTTACACAGTGTATGGCTGTCTCAGAATCTTCCCCCAATGTGTTGATGAGGAAGGCAGTGAGCTGGTCGCTTCTTTTATGTGTGCATGTACACGTATGTGTGGGGATACATACGTGTGTGTGTGTGGTGTGTGTGTGTGTGTGTGTGTGTGTGTGTGTGTGTGTGTGTATTGTGGAGGCCAGAGCACAACCTTGAGTGTCATTTCTTAGATTCCAGATACCTTATTTTCTGAGACAGGATCTCTCACTGCCCTGGAACCCACCAAGTAAGCTAGGTGGTCAGGCAGTGAGCCCCAGGGATCCTTCTGTGTCTACCTCCCCAGTACTGGGTTATAAACACATGCCACCTTGTCATGCTAGCTTTAAAAAAAAAAAAAAGAAACCATGCAGCTACTGGGCATTGAACTCAGGCCTTTGTGCTTGTAAGGCAAGGTCTTTTCCCACTAAGCTATCTTTGAGGCTTTCCGGTTTCATCAAGATGAAGAATCTGGGCTCAGAGACCAGTGGAGGCCCCCAAGGGAGGACACCCACATTCCCAGCTCAATGTCTGTGTCTGGGCATACTGTTGGCTTAGCTGGGTTGGATTACACAGCATAGAGAGGATGGGGTAGATTGCTGTGGAGGGAGAGTTCATCACCGCTGAGGAGGAATGGACCTGACGACCCTGCAACCTCTCAGGCAGGTCTTGAGTAAAGATGAGCTCTTTCCTTCCTGGGCAGGTGAATCTGTAGCATTATAGTTGTGTACTTCACTCTGGACCCATCACCCTAGGCTGTCCTGTGTGTCTTTGAGACAGGCCTTTAAGCTCTCTGAGCCTTTCACCAATGAACCCAGCAGAGGGATCTTGGAAAGGGGTGGTTATAGCCGCAATGTAGTGATAGGCCAGTCTTGGTCCAGGTGAGCAGATCTAACCCCCAGTAGGTACTGACTCCAGCTTAAGAATGTAGAATCTCGATGTGGAGGATGGGCAGGTGGACTGGTGCCGTGAAGCTGTTGGCTTGGCTGGGTTTCAACGTCTGATCCGATGTCCACAAAGGCTCTTCTTCCCTGCACTGTGAACCCGCATGCTTTGGCTAAGCCTGCTTTCAAGGACAGCACAGAGCTTCTGGGCTCCTGAGGAACACGTCAAACTCGTGGCGGTCCCTGGTACCTTCACTATGGTGGAGAAGGAGGTTAGAGGCTAAGACAAATGGAGGCAGAACCATCAGGGCCTTCAGAACTCCATGGAAGAATCAGGAGACGGATATAAAGTTGGTGACAGAATTGTCTTCTTCTTATGAAAAATGAAGTGCACAAAAATAACCCTTGGCCAAAGTGCCCTGAAGAATCCAGGTCCTGCCATGCAAGCCCCCCACTGACAGAGGTACTAGTGGCATGAAGTGCTAAGTGGGTGGATGGATGGTACAGGGGCAGTGATAGGTGCTGGGCATGGGAAGGTGGCTTTGTCAGGGCATAGAGAAGCTGAAGGAACTCATATTAAGCAAAGGAAACAGGCGGTGTTGCTAAGGCCAGAGCTGTTGTTGCTGGAGGAGAGGCTGAGGAGAGGCGGCAGTCAGACCACCAGTGGAAGAGAATGAGGGTGGGCCAGAAGGACCTGGCTACCAACCACACAGGCTTTGACAGGTCTCTCCCACATGAGAGGAGTGGAGAGACTAACTACAGTATTTCCATGGTCCTAGGGAGAGCTGCTGCAGGTTCAGCTGGGATAGGGAAGGCACAGAGAGAAGGGATATGATAGATTGTGGATCCAACAGCCTGGCTGGGGATTTGGATACAAGGGCAGCAGAACAGTGATTAGGTGTTTCGGTCCTAGTGAGATGAACAGTGGTGCTATCTTTGGGACAGGAACCAACCTCTGAGAAAGTGCGGCAGGGACAAGGCCTGGTTCCCCTTAGTTCCCTAAGTAATGGCAGTTCTCCTGGTTTTAGACAGTCTTTCAACATCCCCAATAAGGGGGCATTGCCATAGACTGGGGGCCAGGGAAAGGCATCCCAGAAGCCCAAGATCCACAGTCAGGTAGGTACAAAGTGCTATGTATGTACTGGGGGCTCGTGAAATTTAAGATGGTGCCTGTCCCATGACTTTAAACACAGACATGCTCACACTCATTCAAACACACATACACACACAGACACATCTATGCATACACACACACAAATACACACATACATATAAATACACACAGAGACACACATAGGCACAAACACACATGAACAAATATACACACATGCATATGCAAGTGTGAATACATGTGCATACACATAGTGTGGATGCACACATGCATGTATGTACATACACTTGATGTGGACACACACATACCCACATATTTACACATATATACATGCATACATACATATATATGGACACATACATGTACATAGTGTGACTACACGCGTGCACATACATTCCATAGCTGTCATAAATATAAAAATGCTCATGAAATCATTGGGAAAGTGTGATATTCTCTCTACCCTTGTCTAAATTTTCAAAAATAAACACATGTGACTTGTATTACAACCTCCCACACTCATTCATACTATGCACTAGAAAGTTCTATTTGTTTAAAAAAAAATCTAGGTTGGGGGAATGTGGCTTGGTGATAGAGCACTTGTTTAGCATATGCAAGTCCCTGGGTATTCCTGGTGGCCCATACATACACACAGACATACACACACACACACACACACACACACACACTCACACACATACACACACAAATCTTATAAGCAGACTTCTCTGTCCCACCAGTCAGCTCCCAAATAACCACACAGGGGCTTATTACTAATTATAAATGATCAGCTAGCTGATAGCTTAGGCTTGTTACTAACTAGGTCTTGCAACTTAAATTAACCCATATTTCTTATCTACGTTCTACCACATGATTTGGTACCTTTCTTCAGTATGGCATGCTCATCTTGCTTCTCCCTACATCTCCTGCTGACTCCACCCTTCTTCATCCTAGCAAACTCCCTCCCTGTCTGCAAGTCCTGCCTAACCTCTTCCTGCCTAGCTATTGACCATTTAGCTCTTTATTAAAATGATAGAGGAATACATCTTCACAGTGTGCGAAAGATTGCTCCACAACATTTTCCCATTTTTGTCTAATTAAAAAGGGTTTGAACTTTAGCATAGTAAAACTATATACAGCAAAAACAGTCATCAAGCAAGAATTACAGTTATAATATCCAGTCCATTTGAATTTGGCAAATTTAGAGAAAATACTCTATTATCTATCTTATCTTAGTGAGTCTAAAGTTTTATACCTAATTTTCTTTTTATCATGACTAAGGAAAACTATAAGTTTAACTATTTAGTCTCCATCAAAAATCCCAGAAGGATGGAATATTACCTAATAACAGGGACATCTGGCTGCCTGGACAGTCACCCAAAGTTCTTCTGCAATGTTGAGACATCCATCTTTGGCCTACAGGCCTAGAATATCTGATAAACTTTTCTGAGAAGCAGGAAATTTTGAAGGGATGCCCTACCTTGTCTTGGAAAGGTTGGCAGTCACTTTTTTGTGTTCTGTTTGTACAATTTGGACAACATACTGTCAGCAGTTGAGGCAAGGGCAGCTTCTTGCCCAAAGAATGTAAACTCCATACAAAGGTTTTTCGAAGTCCATCATCTTCTATGAAGTAGATTGGCTTTGTCAGGAGTAGATGTGTTTCACTGTCATGAAAAGCCTCACATTATTAAACATCTTAAATGCCATATTCTGTAGGAAGTGTTTGGAAACCATTTCTATCTATTTAAATATATCTGTTTAACCTTGAAAACATACCTAATATGACTACAGGTTTGATTATTATAGATGACTAAATACTAACCTTATTTCTTAATTATACATTACCTTTTTAAATGAGCTGCATAAGCACAATACCCCAAACAAGAGTAGAAACATGCATCATTACAAAAATAACTTTAACTTTGTATCAATAAACAAAACTCCAAACTAATGTAAATTATTTTGAGACTAATAGTTACTCTTTGGATTAAAGTAGATTCAATAAGCTACCCTTTTATCTTGTCATCTCTATACTATATCATTCTTTTTCCTTCATAAAGAGATCCTTGAATCTAACTTCTTTGTTTTGTTTTTTTTCTGACCATGATCAATAATAATTTATAAACAACACCCCCCAAATGAAGACAAACATCCATAATCCATCTCTTAGGAATGCGGGTGTTGTTTTATCTAAACTGCTTCCTGTTGTCTGGGGGCACTGGAATCTTTGGGGGAACCTGAAAATATCAGGATAATGATCAAGTCCTGGCTAGAGTAGTTTTTGAGGTTGGACCATCTCAGCCAGCAGCCTTGAAGCTGTTCTTGATGCAGAACTCTGAGGAAACTGCACAGAGGCACTGAGATGCTGGATCACCTGGACCATTCATTTTCATTGGTGTTTGGTCCTCTTGTTCTGACAACAATAGACTTTTAAAGGTAACATTAATATCTGCATTAATGCAAGTACAGACCGTGCATTGTACACAAGTCAGCCAAAGATCATTTTTTTTTTGCTTTATGTTTGAGCAGGTGAAATATAAATCACATGTCTCGTAGTTTTTCTAGGTTTATTTCTTAAAGTATGTAGCCAGGATTTTATCTTCCCTGATCAAGCCTGATCTTCTTTAACCTTGAACAAATACATGCTTTTCATTTTCTGTGGAAATTAAAGCATAATCTCTTCCCCAAAGCAATATATATTTTTACATCCATTTTGAAGTTAATACATTTTTAAAATATAAAATATAGGTTGGCTTAAGTTAGCAGTTTCCATAATCCAATGTCTCTCAGCAGCTATTGTTCACTCATCAGAAATCAAAAAAATTAAAGTTAAAACAACACCACACAGGATCCAGACTCCCTGTGTATTTCCCTTCTCTACATGGCTTTTATTAAACTTCTCTCTTTAAAGACTGTTTTTAAACTATTTCTTCTATGACTGTCTATACCCTTCCTCCTTTGTTCAAGCCTATGCACATTTTTAAACACACTGTAGCCTGTTTTGAGCTTTTCCCCATCTGGATCTGTCTTTACTGAGCATCTGTAGTGTTCTCTGATGGCATGAGACAACTCTTAAGCTGCTGTGTCAGCGCATGGCACTGGCAGCCGGCCCTGCCCCCTTGCTTCTCTGAGCCTCATGATGGAGGTACCGGCAGAAGCCACACGTATTGTCCTAGCTCTGGAGTTTTTTGATCCATGCTGCTATAGGCGTTTCTATCTAGTCTCATATCACTAAGTAGCACACTTCCTGCTACTCGTAAACCCCATATAAGTGCTCAGTAACACTTAAAAGAGCCACACCTCCGTTTGCTGCTAACACCAAACCTACCTGAGAGACCGTCAGGTAACCATGTTTGACTCTGTGTTCTGAACTTTTTTTCAAACTTTCTCAGGCTTTATGTGGATGTATGTGGCTGGACACTGGGCACTATTTACAGGCAGACTTTCCTTTCCACACAGAGACTTATTATTAATTACAAGTGCTCAGCTGATAGCTTAGGCTTGTTGTTAACTAGATCTTACAACTTAAATGAACCCGTATTTCTTATCTACATTTTACTACATGGCTTGGTACTTTTCTTTGGTATAGCATGTTCACCTTGCTTCTCCAGAATCTCCTGGTGACTCTGATCTTCTTCATCCCAGTGAGCTCTCTCCCTGTCTGCAAGTCCCACCTAAGCTCTTCCTGTCTAGCTATTAACCATTTAGTTCTTTATTAAACTAGTGAGAGCAACACATCGTCAGAGTGTACAAAAAGATTGCTCCACAACACAATCTATTATCTTATATACAGAGATACAACATTTGAAAAATCAGGGGAGTGTGTCTGAACTATGAAAAGAGAATTAACAAGCAGCAAAGCCACAGCAGAGATGTGTTTTCTCAAGGAAAGTTCAGGGACTTGGGGCAGGAGAAATGGCCCAGAGATTAAGGGCACTTGCCGCTCTTGCTAGAGGATCTGGGTTTGATTGCCAGTACCCTTATGGGAGCTCTCAACTATCTTACTCCCTCTTCTGGCCTCCTCAGGTACCTACACTCACATGCACATACTCATCATATACAGACATACTCATACATGTAATTAGAAAGGAAATAAATCTTAGTTTTCTTCTTTGGAGACAGAGTCTTAATGTACAGCTCGAACTGGTTCTGAATGCTTAGCAATTCTGACTCAGCTTCCTTAGTGCTGGGATCATAGGGATGGAAAAGTACAATTTTAAGTCCCAGATGTCTCAAGCAAAAGGTAAACCTCTGGATGTCTCTGAGGTTGCTGCTGATAGTGAAACTGGGGAATCTGGGAAGTCAGAGAAGGTCTCCCAGAGGAGCTAAGGGGATACCAGATTGCAGTCACAGTCTCTGACCCCAAGGAGGCCAAGGCTTGAGGGAATCTCAGTTCAGAGCTCCTGTGGAGGGCACAGGGTGTGACTTCCTTTTATCTCTCAGTTTTCTGGCCTCTCTGAAGTTCCTTTAAATAGCAGAGCAACAAAATCAGCCATTACTTCTCACTTTAAAATTTTCACCCTGTTTTCGAATCCCAGCTGAAAGGCCAGCTCCCTAGCAAGACCACTCAGTTCCCACTCAAAGGCAACCCTCCAGCTTCAT
The DNA here is from genome assembly GCA_004026605.1 of Ondatra zibethicus. Taxonomy (NCBI): domain Eukaryota; kingdom Metazoa; phylum Chordata; class Mammalia; order Rodentia; family Cricetidae; genus Ondatra; species Ondatra zibethicus. The sequence goes on along the minus strand of PVIU01005752.1, from coordinate 100,789 downwards.
GCACTCCTTTGTGTCCCTGCCCTGGATCCAGAGGGGCAAGGAGGGGAAGCAGATGGAATTGTCTCCCAGCTCTGCAGATATGCCTGACAGCAAGGCATATCCACACAGAGCAAGGTCCAGGATCTGCCTCTGCTCTGTTCGCCACAGGCACCTAGAGACCCCCTCTAGGTCCCCCACAGGTCAGTTACTGGTCCAGGCCTCTGGGTGGCACTACCAGTCCTTGGAGTCATCCTTGCCCTACCCTGCCTTGCCCACACCTCTCAGCACTCCTCTCATATGTCTTCCTGGGGTGGTAGCCAGGACCAGGCTGCCAGGGAGGAGTGTGCCCAGAATATCTCCTCCGTCCTGTTTAAAGCAGACCCAGGGCAGACTGAGACAACTGTCCATCTAAAGCTTCCTAATTGGGACAGAGGACCACTCTGGGGACAAGTCCATGTTTGTATAAGGAAGGTCAAAGTTCTAGGACCCATGTCACCACAAAGGCTGTGTGAAAGTGGGGATGGCTGAATTAGGAAGGGTTTCATGTTTGTATAAGGAAGGCCGAAGGTCTGGGAACCACGTCTCCACAAAGGCTTGCACATAAGCGGAACTGGCCTGCTCACTTCAAGAGTGGGCAGGGCGGGTGAGAAAGACTAATGGAGAAAGCAGGGCTTCATCCTTTCTGCGTCCACAGTGAAACAGCCCCTGTCTGAGCCTCTGTCCTCCTTCTCCATCCTCCTGCGCCCCTGAACGGGCCTCTTCTGTGCGCCCCTCCTGCTGAGGCCCTGTAGAAGACCTTCACCGCCCTGACACCAGGGAGCCATTTGGCTAAGCCTGGCTGTGCGGATGGGAAACTGTATGGAACAGGCCCGTAGTCTGGACTGTGTCTAACGCAGCTGTCTGTGCTGCTCCCATGAGGAGTGAGAACATCCAGCCACCTGGCTGAGCTTGCTGGGAACGGACGTCAGGGGCAGTAACTAGAAGACAGGGGGGCCTAGTTGGGGAGAGAGACTCTGCAGTCCTGGGGCACCTTCTATCCCGTAGGACTGCCCAATATCTCGCTGAGAGGGACAAGGACCCCTCGCACACTGTCCACCTCCTAGACTGGCCATAGCCACAGTTACAGACTACTGGCTGCCTCCAGGTCCTCTCTTCTCATACACAGTCCTGCCAGCTTCCTCTGCCTGGCCTTCACACTGCCAAGACTGATAGGGATGGGCAATGGGAGGAATTAACCTCAGTATTGTCATCCGAATGCCTGCACAATGAGCTGTGAACGTCTGTTTTTCCAAAATTTGTTATCAGCCTTAGTCTTGGGCCTCCTGAGCAGCCTGTATTGAGGAAGTTTGGGACAACAGTGTGGTTCCTGTGACATGAGTTATGACAAGCCGGTGGCTTCGTGGCTGGAAGGACTGAGGACCTAGAGGAATTTATCACTCTGAAGAGAGCCTTCAGAGGGCTTCATTAGGCTGAAAACGATAATGGATGGCCTCCCCTTGCCTGCATCCATTCATAACGGCTCTCCTCTTATCTTTTCACTACAGGAGCCACTTTCTGAGAAAATGCAGACATCCCAGGATGAACTGTTAACTGCCGCAGAGAAGGCGCCTTCCAGGCTGCTTCTTCCTCCACGTTGGCAAGGGGAGGCCAGGAGACCCGCCGGCAGGGGGCGCAGTCAGCTCGCCGAGAGCAGGGGTGCTAGGCAGGGCAGGCGTGCTGCCTTTGGAGACTGGGGCCCAGGGTGGTGGAAAAGTAGAGGTGCGAGAAGGGAGAGTCAGCCTTCCGGAGTCTTAAGGCTCGCACTGCCTTTCAGATAACCCTATCCGGTCATGCGTGGATATTAGCCAGATGCCGCCATCTCCAGCTCCCTCTTTTCCCCCACTCTGTTTCTTTTTATTTTAGAAGTGGTTTAAAGAGTAACATTGACTCTTATACACAGCACTTTAAATGTGAAGTGAGTTCTCTTTCCACCCCAGTCCCCGGCCCACTCACCAGAGGTGAACGCTAGGAACAGTTTCTTTCGTGATCTTCCGGAAACATCTATGCAAGAGTAAACATATCAATAGAAAAGCGGATCTGGTTCGTTTTCACTCTACATAAATGAGTTCATTGAAAAACACACTGTTCTGAGGTTGTGGGATTTTTTTTCCCCAGTCTTACCAGCCATCTTGGGGATATTTGAATGTATTTTCCCCTTCTGTGTTATATAAGACAAACAGAGTGAGTGGGAGGGGGTTTCTGGAGGGGACAACTGCCTTTCCCCTAATTCTGTGTCTCTCCCAGGTTCCCTGGTCTAGGCCTCCGTCCTGTACTTCATTTCTGTCCTTTCTCGGCTGTCGCCATTTCCCTCTTCCTCCATGGCCGCCAGAGTGACCTGCTGAGGTTTCTCACTGCTCTGACCTTGTGGCTCCACTTCTTGGAACCTGCCTGAGCTTTTCCTGTGGCACTGCCCAGTAAGGTCACATTGGGGACCCCTCTGAGCTTCACCTCCTTAGAGACAGCTGCTCCCCTCGCTCTTCTCAGACTCGGTTCCTAAAATAGCCAGGAGCACTGGCGCCCTGGCCTGCCCTGGCTGGGCCTCCTCCTGTTGCCGGGAAGGCCTCCCCCTCCCCTGCATTGGCACACTAATTTGAACCTATCAAGGTCCATCCCCACCTCCACTGGGATGTCTTCCAAAGACTTTCAGGCCCTGCTAGGGCCACCTCGCACTGCTACAGTCCAGTTAGCGGATAAATAGACAGTCTGCCGTGCCCTGCACCACGCCCCTGTCCGCCTTGGGGCTACTAGGGAGGGCTGGGGGGCTCTAGTTCAGTTGTACTGTCCTGTTCTTCCCCATACACTGTCACCTGCTAGCTTCTACTAGGCCTGTAGCAATGCGGAATGTACTTTGGTCTGTCCCATGCTATTCCCACTTGAAAGGCCCAGTAGCAAGGTCAGAGAGGGGCCGGGCAGAGAGTCCAGCCCCCTGGTGTCTGCCTGTGCTTTCTTAGAGACAAGACATGACCCTCCTTTCAAAACTCTAGTTTCTTTCTCTAAACCAGAACCGAAGTTCACATCCAGACTACCAGTTTAGACTCTCTGCGGAACATTCCAGATTTGTCAGTGGCATTCCCAGCTCTGAGCAGTGGCTTTACCAGAGAGCACACAGAGTGGATTCCGTTTTCCTCTGGGCTTGACAAATGGTCAAGCGGGAGCTCTCTGGGGTCTCTTGCCCAGGCTAGACCCTAGAGGACACACTTGGGTTGTGACAAGTGTCCCAAGTGAAGAAGTCAACAACAGGACTTAGGGTCTAGGGGTGGAGACCAGTAGACAAGCAGGAAATGGGCCTCTGTCTTTGTCTCTGGCAATGGTAGGAGAAAGCCCCTGGGATAGAAAAGTCCTTGAGCAGGGAAGGGTTGGAGGGAGATCAGACCTTGCCTTACTGGCTGTCAGCTTACAATGGTCTTTGGATTTTATTGCTACCGTCTCCAAGGGCAGAGAGGAAATTGAGGCCTGGGCAAGGAATGCAGGGTAGTGTTAGGCCCTACAACACAATCTACTAGTCCTACGGCCTGTTCCCAGGTCTCAGTGCCTGGACCCTCAGTGGATTCTCTTTTGGTTTATTCAAAGTCAGGGTTACTAAACAGTTGGTGACTGCACAGAAGAGCACTGTTGATCCCACTGTCAGCTCTGTCCTCTGTCCCGTCCCTCCTGCCTTCCCAGCAAGATACAGAGAAAGCTTCTAGTTCTCCCTTCTCCTGAGGAAGAGCCACCGCCGGTGAACAAAGTCGGGGCCAGGGAGCATATGAATGCCCCCATCCCTGCCTGCAAAGCCCTCCCTTGCCTGCTTCTGTCTCGACAAGAGGGGGTTGGGGGCGGCAGGCCTGGGGGGAGACAGGCAGATGTGGAACCTGGGAACACAGCCAAGGCTTTGTTCCGGACAGTGTTCTCTATCACAAGCAGAACTAAGGAGCACAGAGGAGCAGGGAAGCTCCGAGATAATTTGGGGCTCCAGGGTACCCAAAGGCAGTCCACTGGTCAATCATTGCCAGGACATCCCGAGCAGGTGGCCAGGCTGCCCCCACCCTTGAGAGGCTCTGTCACCCGGAGGCTCAATGGGTACATTCCACAGTTGTAATAAGGACAGTTTGGGCAGGTGGTGATAGCACACCCCTTTGTCCTTTGGTTTCAGGCTCTCTCTGAGGCCAATCCTCCCCCATAGCCTTTCAAAGGGCTGTCAGTACATAGTTAGTTCATTAGCCCCTCTCTCATATATACATACTGGAGACCTACGGAATCCATGGCACCAGTTCAATCAAAGACCTTGAAACTGGGTGTTGGGGTCCCTGCTTACTAATGGGAACTGAAGCAGCTGTGGAATCCTTGGGGTGGGGAGCAGACAGTCATGGCACCTTCAGATCACATGTAGAAGGTGACTACCTCCTTCAGTTTCCTGGCAAGCCAATCCCATCTGAGAAGGACCAATGCAGAAACACACACTGTTGCTCTTGGGACCACTTTGTAGCTTAGTCTGGGAACGTCCTCACTGACCTCCCCAAAGAGAGGGTATAACTGTCCCTAAGGAGCAGACAGCACAGCCGGGCTCATCATGCCCAGAAACCAGGCAGGGTGAGGACAGGGATGTGATGGATCCTGGCTAAGTCTGGGCATGGAGGTAGAGGAACTAACAATGGGGAAGGCTGCATTTCCTTCCCACTCTCCCTAAATGAAGGGAGGGTAGAGCCATTGTTTCAGCTCATTATTCAGGACAGACAAAACGATAGGGATGGATATGCAGACAGACTAAGCATCTCCACCACAGTCTGCCATATGCCCTTGGCAAAGGGTTGAGGGAAGAACAAGGGTCTTGTGGAGTCAGGAGTGGGAAAGCGTGAGCAAGCCAGTAGTAATGAGTAGGGACGGACAACCCCTGCCAGGTCCCCAGTGTTTAGGAGAGCCAAGCATGTACAGAGGGGACTCTCTGGAGGGCATGGCAGCAGGGTCTGAGATAGAGTTGGGCTACAGAGAGGTGTGGAAGGCAGGTCTCTGAGACAGCTGCCAGGGGCCATGATGTCCCCTGTTTTCCTGCTCCATCCGTCACTCATCTGTCCCAGCTCTGTAGCTTCAGTGGCCCCAGGAAGCACAGGCCTTCTCCGGACTCAGACTCGGTGAAGGAGGTTTTTCTCAGAGTAGCATTTTAGCGAGTTGAGTCTTTTAACTGTTGATTACTGCTCCCCACACAGTCAGGCCAAGTTAAAAATACTGGCATCAAGGAAGTGCAGGCACCCCAAACTACCGGAAACCCACGATTCCTCCCAGGGGAATCCCTGCCCACGGCCTGTGTGTAGCTCAGCTGACAGGCAGGCACCCCACCAACTGTGTGGAGAGAGACAGGACAGTTCCCCCCCCCGAAGCTGCTCCAGCTCCTCTCTGCCTGAGCTGTGATCAGGCCCGGGACCCCTGGATGTTGAAGTGGTCTGGGTTGGGGTCAGATGGACACCCCCTCCCCACCTTCAAGTAAATGTGGGGTTAAACACATTCACATACCCATCCCCAGCACTCAGTCCACAGCACTGAGATCCACTGAGGGCAGGGAGTTTAAAAGGATAGGCTACACAGAGAAGTCCCCAGGAGGGGGGGGGCAAGTCCTGCATGGCGGGGACTGAGCGGGAGACACTATGAGAGAATCTCTGAAGTCCTATTAAGACTCCTTTGGTGGTCACAACAAGAGAGATATTTTTCCCATAGACTGTTCTACCTAGCTGTCCATCCACCTGTTACATATTCAGTCAACAAACATTCTCTGGGCCCTGACTGTGTGTCCAGGATCCAGATGAGAAGTGGGCATCAGATAGATCTTTCAGACCCTCTTGATATTTCCCAGTGCGCAAAGTGGCTCCCTAGCTTCTGAGGCAGAGCGTGACAAATGCCAGGTTCTGTGTAAATAAAATCAATGTGAAACCACTTTGAAAGTTAAAAGCACAATTAACACCCAAGTGTGCCTATGACAAAGCCAGTGGCAGAGAGCTTCCAGCAGGCTGGGCTCCACAGCATGGCTGTTCCCTTTGCCAGCGGTGCCAGAGGACAGATGGAAGGGGATCACGGTACACCAGCTCCTTGCCCCACGTGGTCCACCGCCTTGCCCCCACGGATGCTGCGGACTCAATTAAAGAGCTCATAAAAGTATTGGTTCAAATCCTCATCTTTCTACCAGGCCAGAAAACCACAGAGGAGCGGGCTGTGTTTGCCTCATTCAATTAATCATTTAGGTCCTGGATCATCCTCTGTAGCCTCTTCAGTCCGTAAACACCCTTGGGTTCCTCTTATAGTTAAGTGAAGGCTTAGGTTCCCACACACGCGTGCACACACTCCAATGTTGATATTTGCTGCATCCTGGAGCCCTTGGCTAGCTAATTCATTTGCTTTCTCCTCATGGCCACAGTTGATCCTTTCCATTTCTGCATCTCCCACTCTCCCAGGACCCTACAGTCCCAGAGGTGTCCACCCCATTGTGCAATGCCTATGTCTCCATTTTCTTAATTGATACTCTTGCAGCATTGGTATCTATGGAGACTCCCTTCCCCACTTTCTCTGAGCATCTGCAGTCCCTTTGTTCCCATGGAAAGGATTGAAGGGTACTTATGGGCTTCACGCAAGGAGCCAGTAGAGTCAGCAGCCATTTGGGGATTGGGGATCAGCAGTTAAGATCACTTGTTGCTTTTGCAGAAGACCTGGGTTCAGTTCCCAGCACCCACATGGTGGTTGAGCAGCTAAAACCCTTTTCTGACCTCCATGGACACCAGGGTCTCATGTGGTGCATGTACACACATGCAGGAATAACACTTACATAAAATAAACAAGTCAGTTTTTAAAAGAGGGAATTGCCTCATGGGGTCACCTATGAGGCAAGCCCTAGGGTCCAGACCCCAAGCTCTGGACAGCTGCTTCCTGTGTATCTTTCTGGTCCCTTACATGCTTCTTCCCAGGGTTTTATCCTGAACACAATGCCCTTGGTTGGCCTCCTCCCTGCTCCTGCAGCTTCTGGCACCAAGCTCATTCAGTGTCCAGCCTCCATTCCTGCATGTCCTACTTAGCATAGATCACAAACTGGCTTTGCCCCCCAAATCCCAATGTACCCTTTCCTCCCTGCCCAAGGCCCCTCTACCACTCAGGCCGTTGGGGCATGTCAGAGCTAAAAAAGATGAAATTAGTTGGGAAGCTGAAACCCAGAGAGCAGAAAGGCTTTATAGATCTCCCAGAACTTTCTGGGAGTTCTGACAGTGAGTCCTCTGGCTTGCTTGTCTGTTGGAATATAAATGTCAGCTCATATGGTATTGGGGATGGGCCCTGACTTTATACTCAGTGGGGTTTCTCTTGCTACAGGGCTGTGTGGGTGTGGCCACACCTGGCACTCAGCAGCCTGGTTCTCTAGGAGAAAGTTCCAGAACCTACCACATCTTGGTGGGGTGGTTAGCCAATACAGCTCACTGCTTTGCCCATGGATGTGGACCTTACAGAATGAATCAGCGCACAAAATTAGGGCCCAGGTGAAACCTCTCTCCCGTGAACCCAACTCTAGGGACAGAGCTAGCCCAGGCTGGGCTTTCCTCCCGCTCATACAATGAGGGTGAGGGATATGCGTCAGAATACATGTTCAGCCACTTAGATTTTTCTGCCCTCAGTTTCCCCCAATAAGAGAAGGCAGCTAGACTCACTGATTTCTAGTCATGTGGGCTTCTTTAACTTGCAGAACCTCCACCCCTAACCCTTTGTGTCTAGACCTGGTGAGCTCGGTCATTGATTGGGGGTGGACATCAGACTCTCTGATAGACTGGAGCTTCCTCCACTAACATCCAAAGCCACCCTTAGCTTCTCTACTAGCTCCCAGTTTGCAATCCAGGTACTGCGATACCCACCCCTCGACCCCTAGGCCTGCGGGGTAACTTGGCCTGCTGTCATCCTTCTGGGTTGTTTTTTCTTTTTCTTGCACCTCACCCACATTGCTGCAAATAGTCTCTCTAATAAGCTCTCTCTGATTTTACCATCTTGCATGAACCATCTGTCTTGTGCTGAGCCCCGCCTGACTCATGCAGGCCTCCCCAGTCTTGTCTCTTAGCTCGCAGGGCCCGTTAACTCATGCTGTCAAGCAAAGAGATTGGGCCCAGATCTCTAGAAGCAGATCCTGGCTTTTAGCATCCATTTTAGATAGTAGGTGCTGGTGTCAGATGCCTAGGATCCTGGGAGTTGGGTCTTCTGGAAGCTGGCTAGAGGGTCACTGGCCTGACTTCCCATTGTTCTTGCCACAGCACTTTCCCACCCTCCCAGCAGTGGGACATCCTGTTGGAGGTCAGACCCCTATAAAGTGTCCATCACAGGCCAGGGGCTTTGTACCCACCAGGAAACAACCCTCCAGGTCGCCCTCCATCCCCATGACCCCCACACCCTTCTCACTTCCTGATCTTCAGCCTGTAACAAGTCGTGAAGATACTGTCAACAGGAAAATAAACCAAGAAACCCAGACAATGTGGAGACAGGCTTGCTGGGGTCGTCCACATGCCACACCAGGATGGGGGGGGGGTTGTTGCTGATACTTATACAGGGAAGCAGAATGAAGTAAAATACAGTTGGAAATAATTGGCCCAGTACAGAGATGTGAAGAAAAGCCATTGAAAAGAGACTTACTAAGGAATCAACGTTGCCTGTAAGGCTGAAGGCAGGTCTTTCCCGTGAAGAGGCGCTCGCCTGCTTAGAGGACTACTTATAACTGACCCCATCTCCCCTTCTCCCAAAGAAAGCCAAGGACTTCCCTATTGATTCTTTGATAAGATGCTGCAATTCAATTCCACAAATACTTAATGAGAACCTAATGTGCACTAAATTCATAGCTAGGAGCCCTGAGAAAACTGACATGATTGCGGGTCTGATTTCCCTTTTCTTTCCCTCCCATCTCAGCTCATTTGTGGAGGTTTACACACACACACCCCAACACACACATACACAACCTCTGCCGCTTGTCCTGTTGTTCTAAGGTGGTAGAGAATACTGGTTCAGAGGTTGCTGTCATGGTTGAGTCAGGCAGGTGGTGGCCAGGATGGGCCATAGAAAAGGGTTGCTGAGCCATGGGCAACGTGGTCTCCAGGTCCTGGGCAGTAGGCACTGATGGTGTCTGGCCAGGGGAGCAAAGAAGCCAGACATTGACTTGGGGGAAGTACAAGGTAGTGGAGGCCCTGAGGGACAGGTCCTTTAGGGAGGTGAGAGATGGCTTGGGGTCAGTTATCTGGGAACCCAGGAGGTCTCAAACTTGGGGCAGGCTTTGAATAAAAAAGGCAGAAGAAAAGCTGCATTCCTGGGCAGGGAGAAAGAAGGAAAAGAGAAAGGAAATGAGACGTGAGGGAGTTGGTGTTGGCCTAGGATGTAACACTGAAGCGGTAATGGGGGGATGGTGACCCCACCGGAGATCCCCAACCCTGATCCCTGATCCTTCTCCTGGGATACCATATCTTGTTTCTAGTCTCTGGGCTTATTACAGAGAGAGAGAGAGAGAGAGAGAGAGGAAGTGCGTGTGTGTGTGGAGGACAACTTGCAGGAGTCAGTTGTCTCCGTCTATGTCCTTGAAATCGAACCTAGGTACTCAGACTTAGTGGCAAGTACCTTTAACCACTGAGCCATGGCAGCAGCCCCTCTGAGCTTTTTGATTGATTTTAGTTTGTTTGTTTGATTTGGGTTGTTTTTGTTTAGGCAGTCTCATTATGTAGCCCAGGCTGGCCTCAAACTCTCTCTGCCTCTGGAGCATTAGGATTAAAACTGTGTGCTATCAAAAGCTCCCACGCCATGCTTGCTTGTTTGCTTTCTTCCTTCCTTTCTTCTTTTTGACAGTCTTACTACCTTGAAATTCCTGGAGGATGGAGGACTCTTGACAATCAGCTTTCACAGTTTTCCTGACAGGGCATCACTTCCGACATTCTTGTCCTAGTCTGTCAGTTCCTTGCTGTGTGACTGGCAGAGAATCACTTACCCTCTCTGGGCCCCATGAGTGTGACTCTGTTAATGGAGGGGAGTGAGGGGAAGAACTGGAAGGAGGAGGCAACATTTCTATGCTTGGGCCACATTCAAAAGTCTGCGCTTGGGTTCTAAGGCACCCGGTGTGTGTATGAGGTGGGGGCCACGGGCAGCTCAGGGTGGCAACCCCTTGTCCATGACTGACCGAAGCCTGGCTACAGACTGCTAGGTAGGGCCTCTCAGAGGTGCAGAGCATCACCATAGGAACGGTTTGCTAGCACGCAGAGAGCCTTCAGGGGAAGCAGGCCCCTGCTGGAGGAGGCAGTGGGGGGCTCTGGATGTGGTCTGACAGTGCTGCTACCCACATTCCCAGTGCAAGGCCTTAGTTGTGATGGAACTAGGTGGGAACACTTTTGCGACCTAGGGGACCCTCTCTTCTGAAAGGCTGCTTGCAGAGATCAGCCACCCCTGGAGCCCGTAGAGGGCTGCTGTCGGGAGAGGGACCTGCTGCTGGGGCCAGTTGCTAGGACACAGGCTCTTTTCTGAGGGGCCCATGGTAACCCTCAGAGAACATGTTGTGCCTCATTCATTTATTCATTAATTCACTTAATCCGCAACCAGCTCACGGGCAGGGCTGCAGGCCACCAGCCGCGAGGTACAAGGAGGAACAAGATGTCTCTGGTCCTGCTGGGGTCAAACACATGTGCACAATCCATTAACACCAGAGCGGGAAGATGTGTTCTGCCAGTGATGAGGCCACAGACAGGCTCGCTGCAGGGCCAGGGCCGGGACTCAAGGAGGGGGCGGGGCTGGTAGGCAAACTGGCTTGGGCTCTTCTCCCCTGCCCCACCCCTTTTCCTAGGGACCGGGTGATTCCTCTTCCATTCAGGAGATTCTAAAATCTGTCCTGGACCCAGAAAGCACACTAAAAACATTCTTTGAATATAATTGAATGAAAATGGAAATGTTTCCTTGCAAAACTGAAAAAGAAAATCTCAGATTCCTCGAGAGCAGTGTTTTCACAGCCTTAAACTTGACAGAGCTTCCTGCCAACAGGCTCGGGGGGCCAAACCACCACACAGCACTCCCTTTTATAGGCAGTGCAGAGTGAAAATTCTGCCTCAGGCTCACTGAGATCTGATGGGGGGGGGGGACCAGGGCGCAGGTCTTGCCCAGACTCCAGGCTTGAACCCAGGTCTTTTTTGTGACTAAAGGCAATCTCTGGTTTCCACTTGAGCCCAGTCCTTTGTCCTTACTCACTCGCGGTGGTGCTTCACGGAGTAAGTACGGATGTCTTGGCTTTATTTCCAAAACTCATGGTCAAGTCTGGGCATGATGCCGATGCCGCCGCCGCCGCTGCCACCGCCACTGCCGCTGTTGACTCTTTCACTGTCGTTGTCGTTGTCAAATGACTATGTAAAAAAGGATTCTGACTCTGAAGCCATTGTTTGCATGGTGGAGGAAGTAGAAGAGTTTAGACGGATTTTTTTAGATCCAAATATTGAAACTTTTACACTGTGGTCCAGTCTCATTATTTCCCCCACGTTAATTCTGCCTGACAAACTAAACCACACTGTACTTTATTGTTGGTTTGTAACAAAGTCTCAGTATGTTTCCTCAAACTTCTGGGCTTGTAAGAGCCTCCTGCCCTATTTTTTTTTGTTCGCTTTAGATTTCAATTTTAATTATGTGTAATTGTGTAGGTTTGTGCATACATATACAGGTACCCTCGGAGGTCAGAAGAGGGTGCTGGGTATTGACTCTCCTAAAACTGGAGATATATATGGCCGTAGGCTGCTCAACATGCTGGCTGTGGGGAATTGAACTCAGGTCCTTTGGAGGAGCAGCGAGAGTGCTCCCCTCATGTTCTAACAGCTCCACGGGAGCATGCGGGCACACACCTCACTCACACTAGGTCTCACATGCAGACGTGCTCTCTCCATCCTGCAGGCTCTCTCCACAGAAGCATCATGCTGGAGAAAGAATGCCTATGCATCCTGCTCAGCCCAGGGTCTGCCCACCAGCAAGTGCTCTATCCCTTTTCCCAGGTCTGTACCTCTTTGGGCACCTAGCGGCGCTCCTTTCCCTTCCTGGGCACACAGTAGGGTTTTCAGTAATTCTGGTTGGATGAATATTGCACTTAAGGAGGAGAGCCACTCACTGTTTTACAGAAAACTGACTTCTGAGAAGTTGTGATCAGTGAGGGATTAGCGCAGTCTTTGCCAAAGCTAAACCTCCTCATTCCTCTGAATGTCCTCCCTTCTGACTGGGGGGGTGAGTTTACCTTCACAATGTGGGGGAGGTGTGATGAGTCACCTAACCCCTCCAGAGACCCCCAGAGTGCCCCACTGCGGCAGCATGACTCAGTGTGCCCTTTATGAGGATAATTTAGCTGATGTGTATGTGACGAACTTGATATCCACGTGGAATGTACTGGTGAAGGAAGCAAGAAGTCTATTTTTTAATCCTTTCACTGATAGAAGAAAAACTGGTGATGTCTGGAGGGGAGGCAAGACCCTGCCCCAACCAATGCTTACGTGACTCTGTGACTCTGTCTCTCAAGCATGCCAAAGCTGGGTCAAAGGCCCGGGGAAACCGAGTACTTTCTCCCCCATGTTATAGGCAGACCCACATGGGAACTTTGGATTTTGCAGAATTTGTGCCCTAGTGATCCACAGATGGTCTTAGTGTGCCCAGGAATGGGTCTGGGGGTCATGATGCACATCTCTGCCCTCCCACATCAGACCAAGGCAAGGCTTGCGTCTCTATGGCCACAAGCCGCAGTCCTAGCTCTCTGGATCCAAAGTCTCTTGAGACTGAAGAACCTTTTCTCTGAGTGAACTTGAAACAGAACTGTCATGTTCTCAAGCCTAAATGTACCCAGTGTGTCTCTCATTTTCTTCGGTCTTCTGCTTCTGGCCTACCCCTCTATGGCAGAGAGAGAGAGGATGGGGGGATTTCTCTCCTGTCCTCCGGCTTGGGTGTATAATTCCCAAAGCAGAGGTGTATCTCTCACAGCATTGGGTCTCTGTCTCTGGTGAAGAATTTCACAGCATCCAAGGTTGCTGAGCCACCCCTCCCACCCCATAGAGAAAGTTGGACTTTGGGGATACCCTGAGGTGGTCCCACTCTCTGATCACCATATTCTCTCTTGCCCCTGAGCAGAGAACAGAGGCTTATAAGGCCAGTAGGCCATGGTTTGAGTCCCAGCTTTGCTCCTCCGTGATCATCTGCAAAACTCTCAAGCCTTGGATGCTCAGCTCTGAAACAGCTTTGCAGACTCACAGCTCCAGGCTGTGAGGAACCTCTGATGAAGCCAAAACCAACGATACTGGAGTGTAAATAAAGATGAGATCTTGGGGAAGAAGCAGAGGCAATGGGGCTCAGCAGGCATGAGGCCTAACATGCATCTGCTTCTCTGTGTCCCCTTTAGTGAAGAACCAGTCTGGGCGGGGGGGGGGGGGGGGGGGGGGGGGGGGGGGGGGGGGGGGGGGGGGGGATAGCAGAAGAAAGGGAAGGGGAATGCAGGCAATGTCCTCGGGTGAATGGAGAATGTCAGCTGTAGGGCTAGCACAAAAGCACTCCCTCTGACACCCCCCCCCAAGAACCTCACCAGACCTCAGTTTACTTATCTGTAGACTGTCCCTGGACTGATCAACAGAGAATCTGACACCTCCTAAACCTAGGGCCCAGTCTAGGCAGAAACAAAGCTTCAAGGCTGAGAGATTCTCAATGGGGGTGTGGTGCAAGATGTCAACCTGGGGTTAAGCCCCTCCCCCCACCAGCTGGCCTAACCCTCTTGTGAGACCAGGACCGGCTTGTCTGAGAGGCCCAGCAGCTCCACCCCCATGGAGCTTCCCTGACCAGCGACTCTGTATTTAATCAAGGGCCAAGTGGTCTGCTGGGGGCTGGAGGCAGTGATAGGGGCTGGGGAGGGAGGGGAGAAGAGGGGAGCAGGGTACTGGAAGTGGGCCAGAGACAGCATTTCTTGGATTCTTTCAGAAAACTTTAACCCCCACCCCAACCAGGGCTTCTCTTTTGTAAGACAGAATCCCCTTGCCTTCCTCTCTTGCCTGTCAGAGCCTGGAAGTTAGTGTCCTTGGCTTGACTAGAGATAAGCAGCCTAGTTCTGAGGCAGGCTAGATTTTCCTGTGACAACCCCCCCTCCCCCGAGAGCAGATTCAGTCTCTGCTCGCTGCATAACCCCCCACCCCACCCGACCCCACTATGCCCTGATGTGGTGACTGTGGAGCAATGCTTTAGCGGTAGGGGGCTCCTGACCTTACCACTGAGACCAGGGGTCTGCACGCAGATGCCTGAGAAGAGGAGGGGCAGAGGAGGGATGCTCAGAGAGAAGAGTGGGGCGGGACTCCCAGCCCCTGAGATCTGTTCAGCGAAAGGCAGACTGTGCCGACTTCTCCCCAAGGGGCTGGATTGGCATTTACATGCTTTCAGTGCAGCTTCTGAGCCCATGACAGTCTCCAACCCCCTCCCCGGTGCTCCTGTGCTACTCATTCCTCCTCGGCATCTGCTCATTACACAGACATCTTCAGCCAGCAGCATTAACAAACGCTTTATTGAGACCAGAGCAAACCCTCATAAAACTCCTGGGCTTGTGAGTCTTGAAAGAGGAAACTCACCCACCCCAAAGCCACCCTGCGGGGGCTCCAGAAGAGGACGCTGTCTGCTTCCCTCTGAGGCCCCTCTAGCCATCTGGGGCTGAAGCCAAGCCTCAGCTGCGGGTGAACCTTTTAGGCATTGAGCTTTCCTGCCTATAAAACCCTGAGGTTTTCTTCAGTGACAGGTGTGTGATCCGGGCTTCCAGGCATGGAAACATGGCTCAGAGAAGGAGGTGATTGGCCAGAGCCCTCAGCAGGCACGGGATGAATCTGGAATTAGAAGGCTCCTGCCCATCAGCCACAGGAGTGCCCTTTAGTTTAAGCCTGTGACATTTAGGCACCTAGGCTGCCCCTGTCACTGGCTTCTTTTTCCAAACCCAGGGAGGGCAGGGTATAGAGGGGCTTGAGAGAGGGAAATGGCATCTAGGTGAGGGGCTCACTTCACTGCTTCTGGGGCTCTTTATGCTATTTGTACCCCACTTTTTCTGCTGCCTTGAGCAGGAATCTACCTCTTATTCCAGTGGCCCAGCCCCAAATTCCTCCAGTCTCCTTAGTTCTGGCTGAGAACTTGGCCCCTCCTGCCTGCCTGCTGCACTCTACTACATGGGATAATTTTGGAGGCTGAGGTCAGGGGATTTGGAAGGAAGGAAGAGATGAAGGAGGGCCAAGGAGACCTTGGTGATCACGAAGGAGTGGACAGTGGCACCTGCCAGCCACTCTAACTTTAACCAGGGGCTTTGGGTAAAAAACATACAAACAAAAAATTCAAACAACAGCATCCCCCCAAACAAAAATATTTGCTATGCTGGTCTCAGTTTAATAACTGAAGGCAGGATGAGCTCGTGGAAGTCAGTGGGTCCCTACCAATTCAGGGGTACCTGAACTACGCCTTCTAGCCTGCCTGAGAAGCTAATTTCTTCAGGCTGTATTCATGGGAGGCTTCTGCAGAGAATCCAAGAAAAAAGCATATTCTCCCCACCCCCAGAAACTGGGAAGTGTTCTTTCAGTCTCCAGTCCAACCATGTGCCCACCCCAACCTTCTTCCCAAGGGGTTCACACTGTCTGGCTCTCAATCTCCTGAGACAGCGGAAGTCTTCACCTGCTTGGGCAAGGTCCGGTGCTCCCCCTCAGACTGAAGTACAACCCCTCAGATTCAAAGAGATAAAGTCCCTTGGCAAACCACAAGCCCCCCCCCCAACTGTGGGGGAAAGGAAGAGATGGCTAGGGAAACCCCAGCTCACAGTACCTGAGCCTGATACATGCAAATTAGTGTTTGTGAACTAAACATACCTGAATGATCCACCTAAAAACCCTAATATCTTTCCTCAGAGGTCAAAAGACTACTTTATATTTAGTTAGTTATTTACATTTTACCTTACTTAAAGTTCTTTTTATGTGTATAAGCATTTTGTCTGCTTATATGGATGTATAACACGTGTATCTGGTGCCTTGGAAACTGGATTTACAAGCAGTTGTGAGCTGCCATATAGGTGTTGGGAACTGAACCTGTGCCTTCTGGAAGAAGGGTAAGGGCTCTTAACTGCTGAGTCATCTCTCCAACTTCCACATTTTAAAAAAAATTATTAATTTACATTTTATTTTATTTGTGATTTTTAACATTGAATTGTTTTTAGATTTTCATTTTATTTTTAGTTTTTACATTGATTGATTGGTGTGTGTGTGTGTGTGTGTGTGTGTGTGTGTGTGTGTTGTAGAGACAGAGAGAGACAGGGATGACAGAGAGAAGGGGGAGTGCAAGCCATGAGAGGCAAGTACAGGCCAGAGAGCAGTTCAGTCTCTCACCATGTGGGGTCTGGAGATCATACTTGGGCTATCAGGCTTGGTAGTGAGCACCGTTACCAACTGAGCTATCTCAATGACCCTATTTTCATTTTATTTAAGGGAGTGCCTGTGGGGGTCAAAGGACAACTTCAGGAGTCAAGGATTGAACTCAAGTTTGACTGCAAGCACCTTTACCCTCTGAGCTGTCTCCCTGCCCCATTAAATGATTTCTTCGTCCACTCAGCTACTCCCTCTTTTAAGCCTCAGAACTGGAGATAAGGCAGCTTCCCAGTTGAGTGAAGGGCTCTAAGCCCTTGTTTGAGGGCTGGCAGGAAAAGGGGTTGCCCGGCGAACCCCCAGGGACTCTAGCAGAATCTGTACACCCCTCCCCGTTTCCATCATCTTAGCCATCTCTGGATGAATGTCCCTAAGTGTGGTTGCCTGCATTTGACTGTGAATAAATTGGTGAGACTGTCAACATGTGTCATTGTGGACAAAGATGGATTCGATTGTGTGTGCTTTGGGGTAATTTGTGTGTTGGGTGACCCTATGAATCTGAGACAGTTTGGGGGACTGGGCATAGGTGTCCCTATCAGGTGTGTAGCCATATATATAGGAAAGAGTCAGTGACTTTATGTTTCAGCACCATAAGGCCCAGGCTGTGGCTGCAATACCTGAAAGAGGGGAGGGGGAGATGGTGACGCACGATGTCGTCGGTGTTTACCAGTGGTCTCCTGTGTTTACAGGCGGGCTGCGTGGAGGGGCAGCATAGGCAGGAGGACGCTCAGTCTTTCATAGCTGGCGTTTCCTTTGCTTGGAGCAGATCGGACAGTTCCTGCTGCCCCGGTCTGTGACCTGTGCCCCAAGGAGGGGTATTAAGGTGCGCTTGTATTGAAAGGTGTGTTTGGGTTGGGGCTCCGTGGGGCAAGTGCTTTTGCACCTTCCCCATATTCCACAATGGCCAGACTCGTCGGGGGGCTTCGGCTTTTCGTGGTCGTTTTCGTGTGTGCATCTGTGATCATGTGCATCTTCCACATCTTCGTGGTATGCGTTTGGGTCCTTCTGGGCTTTTGACCCGCGCCATGTGTGCGCGGGTCCCAAGCCCTAAGTGTCTTACTATGTCTGTGAGCGTTTTGTATTCTGAGTGCGTGCTAGGGCTTTCGCCCGCCCGCCCGGCTTGGTTCCTGAGACTTGCGCTAAGCCGGCCTGTGAGAGCGCCTCCGCCTCCGCCGCGTGCTGTCCTGTGTGCGGACCGCGTGCCCATCGTGCGCAGGTACCCGTCTAGCCAAGAGTGCGCCCGCGTGCGCAAGCAGCTTCCGGGCGCCGCGGCGCTGGGGGGCGGCCCCGCCAGGGGGTGGGTCACCGGGACTGGCCGGCGCCTGCCCCGTGCGCGCGAGGCGTGGGCGTGGGCGTGGGCCGCGGGGGGGGGGACGACAGTACGAAAAGGCGGCGCGCGGGCCGCAGCCGCAGCTCCTCGGCGGCCCGCACTTAGCAGCGTGCGCCCCAGTGCAACCCTGGCTTTCCCTCCGCTGGACACCCGTGCCCCCTTCATCGTCCGCAACC
The DNA here is from genome assembly GCA_004026605.1 of Ondatra zibethicus. Lineage (NCBI taxonomy): Eukaryota > Metazoa > Chordata > Mammalia > Rodentia > Cricetidae > Ondatra > Ondatra zibethicus. Next base: position 82,868 of record PVIU01005752.1, on the reverse strand, counting down.
AGAAGCCCAGTGCAGCCCCCGGAGCACCCTCTGCCCCGCCGCCGCTCCCCGGACCGCGACCCAGGCCGCCCCGAGATGACCGCGACCGGAGCCCTCCTGCGCGTCCTCTTGCTCCTGCTGGCTTTCGGCCACACAACCTATGGTAAGCCCCCCTGGCGGCTTGGCTCGCGCCCCCTCTGGGGAAGACTGCGATGCCCCGCCGACCACCCCCCTGACCACCCCATACTCTCTGTCCCGTGCGCCCCAAGTCCTGCCCGTCCCGCCTAACACTAAGTCCCGCACTGCGCCCACCTCACCCTCCCTGCGCCACTCTTGCGTGCTGAGCCCAGTCCCAGGGTCCTGGGGTTTGCGGGAGGTGGAGGGCCCCAGCCCCTTATTGCCCCGGCAGAAGTGGCGTTCGGAGGGGTGTCCTTGCGCGGATTGAGGAGGTATGGAAAAAGGAGGCTGCGCTGGGAGGTATTTTATTTAAGAAGAAAAAAAAACGGCTCAGGGTGCAACTTTGGGGGTGTCTGTCCCTGCGTATGTGCTAAGGAACAGGTCTTGGGGTCTTTGGGGGGATGATTTTACAGTCGTAGGCCCCAATTTCCATCAGGAGCAAAGCCAGAGCCCCTCCTGCGTGGCACGTTTCTCTAGGTGAGGGGCTGCGACACTTCTGTCTGCAGCAGCCATCTGTCTCTAGCAGCGAGAGTTGCCCCCTCCCCGCAGCGACCCCAGGTCCCACTGCGCCAGTGGTTGTGGGGGGGGCGGGGGCTGTCTGGTAAGCCTGAGAGTCGGTTGAATAGATGCATACAGTAGGTGTCTATTAGTGTTGGAATCTGAGAGGCCCTGCAGAGCTATTGCGCAGTTCTTTTAATGTGACCACGGGGGGGGGGGGTAGGGAAAGCGGGAGAGTTAGGCTTTGCCTGCCTGGTGTAACTGGGATTAATCTTGGGGGGAAATCTAGTCGCTTTACCTGTGAGCCAGGCAGGTGAACTTGTCTGAGCTTTCCTAGACCTCAAAATCTCCCCTTTAGCTCACTTTGCAAAAGTGAGTGCTTGACAAAATGCCCAGAGGTCAAAGGCTACCTCTTCATTGTTCCCCATTCCTACTTTTAGTGGTCTGGGGGTTCCTCTTTTCTTTGGAGAGAAAGGTGTCTGCTTTGCACTTGGAGAATCAGGGGTCTGTTGTGCTTACCCCATGGCTGCTAGGAACAGGAAGGATTGTTTTCCTGGGTAGGTTGAACCACATCCATCCATAGACAAGAAGTGCCTACTGTGTGCCAGGCTGGAAGGATGCAAGGGTCTTTGGACCCCCCCCCGCTGAGGGGCAGTGGGCCATTTGAGAGAAAATAGACTTTGTAGTGTCTTCCAGGCCTTGTGGGGGTGAATTGCGTACCTTCTTTTTCTTCCTCAGGGGCTGAATGCAACCCAGCCTGCGACCCCAAAAATGGATTCTGCGAGGATGACAATGTTTGCAGGTAATGGAGTAAGCTGTTTGGGAGCCATGGTGGGGTCCTGGGGGTCTTGGAGCCAGGCTAAAAGGAGGGGGGTGCTTTTTCACAAAACTGCGTCACAGCTTCCTTGCTCCTGCAGAAACTGGTGGGGGGGGGAGGGAGAGAAGAAGGGCATAGGAAGAGGGGGGCAAGAGAAGGGGGTCAGGAGAATGTCTTACAGGGTGAGACCATTGGGGGGGTCACTGCATCAAATGTGGTTCTTGTGGGGGTCTGTAAGACCCTTGTTTCTGCCCTGGAGCACCTTCTCTAAGTTTTCCATTCAGGTGCCTGCTGCCTGCTCCAGGGACCCACTGACCTGGCACTGTACAAAAACCACCAAGGGTTCTCCATTCATCAGAGAAACAGCCTGAGCCCTCTTTGGACCCCTGCTCCCCTTTTGTTCACACAGGTGCCAGCCCGGCTGGGAGGGCCCTCTGTGTGACCAGTGTATAACCTCCCCTGGCTGCGTCAATGGACTATGTGAGGAACCATGGCAGTGCATCTGCAAGGATGGCTGGGACGGGAAACTCTGCGACATAGGTGGGCACCGGCCTTAGCCCACCCTAACCCCTTTTCCCTGGCCACCTCCCCCTCCCTGCCTAGAGCTGTGGTCTAGAACCCCTAAGGCTCTCCATTTGTAGTATATGATCTATAGTGCATATACCTTTCCTGCTGGACGTCAAAGACCAGCTCTGCAGGGTCCCAGACTTGGGGTAGGGGTGTGGGGGTTGTTGGGAAACTGCCTGTTGAATAAAGAGTTACAAAATAAAACACAGCATGCCCAGGGTGGCTAGACCACGGACTGGGGCTACTTGAGCAGGTTACTGGAGCTGGGAGGGTGGAGGGGGGGGTGTCTTCTCTGTGTGCTGTGGGAGAGGGATGATTCCCAGGGCTCAAACATCAAGAAAGGGGAGCCAACAAACAAATAGGGGAGGGGGGCTGATGCTGTGTGGTGATGGTGGGGCTGATTATGAATTACCAGGAAGGCCAGGGTTTGGGGGGGACAGTCAGGTGTTGCAGGAGGTTGGTGGTGGGGAGAGGCTGAGGAAGGGTTAAAATACAGACTGGTGTGATCTGCTAATTTCACTAATTCATATGATCTTTGTAAAGTGACAGCTGCATTGTTGTAGGACCATTATCATTTGCTAACCCTGTCCCCAAAGCCCAGGGAAACTGAAGTCCTGGGGAATAAAGGGTATGTGCCCCCCCCACCATGAGAAGATGGTGTTCCATCAGGAAGGCAGACAGCTAGGTGTCCCGGGACCTGTCTCCTTAGCATTGCCAGTGACAAATAGGGAAATCAAGGATCAGAGAAGCAAAAGGGGCCTCTGTACCCCAATTGTCTGTTTCCCTCTCCCCGAGTGGTGGGTGGGGGAAGGTTTTTGCTGCAGCTGACTCATGCTCTGGTCACAACTCTGCAGCCCCTTGCAGCAGCAGCAGCAGCAGCTACCGTTGTCTGAGGGGTGCTAGAAAAACCACTGACCAGGGTTAGGCTTTTAGCCTGGATCCCACCTTCTAGATATCTGAATCCAGAAGAGCTTTCCAGACAGAATTCTACATCACAGGTCCCTCAGCATGCATAGCCTCCTCTCCATCAAAACCTCAAAGCCCATCTGCCTGGGTAGAAATGGTGGGGGTTGAGGATTGTCCCAGGGGGAGCATAGCCCCTGGGTAATTGCTGTCCCTCTCCCTTTCTGCCTGCCTGGCCGCAGCTGCTATTCAAGGGGAGAGCCCCCTCAGCCCTCTCCTTGCGGCAGCTGATTCACCTCTGTCTTTGGGGTTGGAGGTTCTGGAGAACTGGTATTTAGGGAGACTGAACAGTAGTCTAGGGGTAGTCGCCAGATCCTTATCTTAAATTAAGATTCCAAGTGGTGGGAGAGCAGAGGCAGAGAAGCCAGAGCTAGCTTCAGAGGCTCAGTGCACTAACATTTTGCTGGCTGGCACTATCCCGGAAAGATAAATCCTCCTTAGGTTTCCTTGCACTACACCAGGATCCGCAGAGTCCACCAATATGGCGCACAGGCTTCTCCATGGACGCTGGTCTCCCCTTCGTCAGGGTGCAAGTCCCTTTGACAAAGGAGAGAAGCTCTCCATGTGTGGTCTTAGCGTCAGGAACCCCTTCTCTGGGGCTGTCTTTACTTGTAGTCTCTGGCTTTCTACGGCCCACATTGTAGAGAACTCTCAGAGATCAGCTACAGAGAGCTTTTCCTTTTATATGGAGGGAAACTGAGGCAGAGCAGCAAGGAACTGAACTCTGTGGGACAGCAGCCACAAAGGGCCCCTTTCTGCCCCTTCTGGGCAGCTGGGGTCTCCACAGTCGGAGAACCCTTGCCCCAAGCCCCTTTGTTCATCTCATCCTTGGCTTGCTGAGCCGAATAATGAAGTGAGCCTGACAGGAGGTGTTAAAGCGCTGGAAATACAGCAGTGCTCACGGAAACCCGATTGGACAGGAGAGCGCTCAATAGTTTTAATTTTGCTGCCTTCAAAAGATGCAGCCTTTTTACCTTTAGACGCCTTTAGTTCAGAACCAGAGAACAGAAGGACCAAGGGGTGGGGAGGTAGCCCTGGGGCTAAATTAGCCTTCTTGTTTCCTGATGGGGTCTTTGATGGGGAAGTGTGAAAAGCTAGTGTTTCCCCGCTAAGTGTCAGCCTGTACTAGTTCCCAAGGTGGCAGAGACCCCTTTCTCTGTGAGAAAGGAGCATGACTTTAGGGAATCTTGGCTCACTCCCCATTTTGTGGAGGGACAAAGGCTTCTTGCGGTGAAGGTTGTGTTGCTGCACTGCAAGGGTGCCAGGAAAAGACCCCAGCTGCTTATCTTGGTTGCCCATGGCCTTGGCGTCCTCACTAGTGACCTGCTAGTTAAGCTTCCTTACCCTCAGCACTTCAGGACTTTGTGGGGGAAATCACTGCACCCCCGTTCTACAAATCCCACTTGGAAATCACTAGCAGAGCCACTTGGGGTTCCTGTCACACTGGCCCCTGAACACGAAAGCTAAGCACTGGCTTTTCTGCTTCCCAGATATGCGGGCTTGCACCTCAACCCCCTGTGCCAACAATGGGACCTGCGTGGATCTCGAGAAGGGCCAGTACGAGTGCTCCTGCGCCCCCGGGTTCTCTGGGAAAGACTGCCAGAACAAAGCTGGGCCCTGCGTGATCAATGGGTAAATAGTTGGAAGACCCTCTCAGGCTAGCCCCACAGGACCTGTCCCCTGATGAAAGAAGCGCTTCAGGCAACCCCCGCCCCACCTTCCGCTCTGATGGGGCAGTGGGCCTTTATGGAGGAATGTGCCATTTCCATATTTTTTCAAATGGTTTCGAAGGCAATTTCATATTCCCCTGATGTCCTCAAGTCCTGATGCCAGTGAATGACAGCAGATTGAGATGGGGACAGCGATGCCAAGCTGTATAATTTTCTAAAGGCAACATAATAAGAGATCAGAGTTCAGGAGGACCAGACTGTGAAACCAGCTTAGCATGTTGTAGGAGGCAGTTTAGGGCTTTGCAATTGGGTTTTCTGGGATGTCTGAGGAGACTGAAGGAGATGGGAAGGGGCACTATTGGATAGCCACAGTGGGGAAGAGGCTCTGGGCTCCTGTCCAAGACCCAGGAATCTGCAGAGGCTTCAGACAGTCAGGAACACAGGAGTCTAAAGATCTGTATTCAGGAAGGAAATCAGAGGTGGTGACCATTGAACTCCACTGCACTTTACTAAAGGGAAAACACAGGACAAGACCTTTCAACTTGTTCTGTTCTGACAGACTTGATCTAGTCTGTCAAAATAGAGTCTGGGGGCCCTAAGGAAATTTTCAGAGCCCAGCTCCTTGCAGCCCTAGGGCTGAAGTTGCAATGCTTAATCCTCGTATGTGTTGGGGGGGGGGAGGCTTTTCTTTCCCTGGAGTTTTGGCATTTATCAGATGACAAAAGGCTAGATTGTTTAAAAGCACTTACATGAAATGCTCCGTGTGCTCCACTTTGAGCAACCAGTTTCAGTTTGCAAGCTGCACTTGGGCGAATGGACAATTAAACAGTTCGCCATAGACACCACTCCCGCCAGCATAGATATGATTGGTCTTTCTTTCACTGACAGCCCCAGGGGTTTCCTTCACAAGAACTGGCTGGGCCCACTCCACTAGGAATAAAAGTAATAAAGGGTGGGGGTGGAGTGGGTGGCACACACTGGAGCCCTGACTAACAGCAGACCTCCTCTTGGAGAGCCCAGAAACCATGTTACTTGCCCTCCTCACCTGAGGGATCTTACCCTAAACTTGGGCTGTTACTAATGCTCTCTCTCCCAGCCTCAGTTTCCCCCATCTGTCTAGTGACTGACAATCTATGCTCTGGACTGAGAGGTGGGAGAGGGCGTGAGAGGTTGATTCTGTTTGAGGTTGACCAGGTTGACATCATGGCAGGGTGAGGTGTGCATGCACTCGACCCTTGAACAGCTGGTGAGCCTCCAAGCCAGGGGTGCCATCCCCAGGTGCCCACCTAGTTGGCATTATACCCTTCGTAGCCCGATGTGTTCTGAGCCCTGCCCTTTTCTCAGATACAAAGGAAGGTCCAGAGAAAGGGAGCCTCACCTCTGCCCTCTGCCCCCTGCCCCTACTGCTCTGCCCTAGCCCAGCCCCCGAGGGCCCTTTACCTTGTCTATTGTGTTGTAGTTCTCCCTGCCAGCACGGAGGTGCCTGTGTGGATGATGAGGGCCGGGCCTCGCATGCTTCCTGCCTGTGCCCCCCTGGCTTCTCTGGCAACTTCTGTGAGATCATTGCCAACAGCTGCACCCCTAACCCATGTGAGAATGATGGCGTCTGCACCGACATCGGGGGCGACTTTCGTTGCCGCTGCCCGGCTGGATTCGTCGACAAGACCTGCAGCCGCCCGGTGAGCATCTGCGCCAGTGGCCCGTGCCTGAACGGGGGCACCTGCCTCCAGCACACCCAGGTGAGCTACGAGTGTCTGTGCAAGCCCCCGTTCATGGGTCCCACGTGCGCGAAGAAGCGCGGGGCTAGCCCCGTGCAGGTCACCCACCTGCCCAGCGGCTACGGGCTCACCTACCGCCTGACCCCCGGGGTGCACGAGCTGCCAGTTCAGCAGCCCGAGCACCGCATCCTGAAGGTGTCCATGAAAGAGCTCAACAAGAGTACCCCTCTCCTCACCGAGGGACAGGCCATCTGCTTCACCATCCTGGGTGTGCTCACCAGCCTGGTGGTGCTGGGCACTGTGGCCATTGTCTTCCTCAACAAGTGCGAGGCCTGGGTGTCCAACCTGCGCTACAACCACATGCTGCGCAAGAAGAAGAACCTGCTGCTGCAGTACAACAGCGGCGAGGAGCTGGCGGTCAATATCATCTTCCCCGAGAAGATCGACATGACCACCTTCAACAAGGAGGCTGGCGACGAGGAGATCTAAACAGCGTCCCCCCAGGCCCCTCTCTATTATCGGGGTTCCGCAGAGCTCACTATATGCGGTCTGTGCTTCTCTTTGTGGTGCAGTTTGCTCTCTTGTGTGTGGAATCTAGTGAACGCTATGCTTACGTATATTGTCTTTGCATCGCTGTGTGACATGCTGCCATGCTATATAAGAATCCTCTTTCTCCCTCTTAATGCATGATAATGAATAATAATAATATCTCTAAATGAGTTAAAGAAATAAGTATGTTATTCTAAACTCTTAAGTATCAAATATCAAATATAAAATCAAAAAAGACCAAAAAAAAACATGGTAACAGAACCAGGGCTTGGTACTGAGGTCCCTCTCCCAGGGGGCTTTCAGCTACCGAGTCCTCGTGCAACCATATGAATGCTGTGCTTGACCACTCACTGTGAAAAGGGCTAAACTCGTTCGTTCGTTCTCACACACCGCTTCGGCTCTCACACCGCAACCCTTAGATCTTTCCAGTCGATTTGTGACTTTGCAGTGTGTAGTGGCTGTGTGTCAGGCAGAGAGAGACCCCAGGTTGGCTGCTGGCAGACAGGTCAGGACCTAGTCCCAGCCCTGCCACTTACTCGCTGTGTGACCTTTAGCGAGACCCCATTCCAACCCTGGGCCACCTCCCCACCCCTCTCTTGAGAGGGGTGGAAATACCCACACCACCAAGGTCCTCTCTAGCTCCAAAATTCAGAATTAGGAACGAGGGATATATACCAAAACAACTCCTGACTCCAAGAAGAGGATCTGATGGAGACTTGGTCTCATCCTGGGATCCGAAAGGTTTTGGCCTATCCTGGCTGTACACTTGATATTGAGGTCGATCCCAATAGCGTTTCTCAAAGTGGGGAGCCTCCTGGCTCATGTCCAGTTTGGGAAAATATTGGCCCCTTTAGGTCAAAATGTGCCATTTGGTGTTGCCTCTTGAGCAACCCACTCCCAGCCCTAGCTCAGCCCTGCCCAGCCCCATACCTCCCAGGCTCCACCCTCCACTCACCTCTTCCCCTGTAGAGTAGCCATGAAATGCTTTCAGACTTAAGTGTACCTTGAACCACAAGTGCCCCCTGGCAAAATCTGAGCGAGCAACGCAGCCCTCACCAAGGTTTTCACAGGCTTTAGTGGAACTTGCTGCTTGTGGGGCGCTTTCTTGTTCTATGGCGAAAGTGGGATAGCACCTGACCACAGCCATGGGTGTTCCCCTGTGTTGCTGAGAATACTACCCTCAGATCCCAAAAGACCTAGCCAGCTTCTGAATTATGAATTTGCTTTTTTAAAAAAGAGCTTCTATCTTTTTTTGCAAAAAAAAAACAAAAAATAACAAAAAAAAATTAGAAAGAAATGGGATAGAGCCCTGTGTAGCTTCCCAGCTCTTATTTGGGGTCTGGTTGCTACACAGTCCTTGGGTCCTGGTTAGGAATCCTTTGCTTCTTAGGTTACTTGGGTAGGAACCTATGCTCTTAGCTTTAAGTGTGAGCCATGTTTACCTTGCTCTGAATACTTGCTTGCAAGTCATTGTCACCATTATCTACTGTCATTCAAATCATAATCACAGCACACATTCACTACTTCATGATCATCACCCATTGGTCATGTGCGTCACCGTTGTCACACATTATCGACCTTATCACCCTTCAACCTCTACCCTGGGGTCATTTCACCAAAAGCCCTGACTCAAAGATTCCCTCCCCAGTCATTGGTCATCATCAGCCTAAGCCCCTCCCAGTCCCACCCTGAAGCCCCTCCCCATTTTGCCCCACCCTCATCCTGATGAGGGTGTGTCCCAAGTCCCCAAATTCCTGCCTCCTGGTCCCTTGCCTGCCTTCCCCTGACTCCCTTCCTCCCTCCTCCAAGATCCCCTCCCCTGCCTCCAACCACTCCCCTCCCTGAGGCCACCCGCCCCAATCAGGTCATCATCCCATCTCATTTTAATTAAAAATTTTAAAAAGTTAAAAAAAAACCCATCAACAATTATCGACATTTGCCAGGCTGGTGTCTGATATGCCCCCTGGCCTCTTTCAGCGTGAGACCTTGACAGAGTCTGCTAACAATTCTGTTCCTCAGTTTCCCCAATGTGAAATTCTACAATTGGACAAAACAGATTATTTCTCCACTCCACTTTTTCTTTTTTATCTCCATGTTGTGGAGAGCAGCCACATCTCCGAGGATAGGGGGTCCGGCTGTTCTCCCAGCAAGTCCTCATCCATCCAAAGTATTCATCATTCACCATTCATCCAGTCAGGGAGCGTTTCCAAGCACCTGCAGAGTGTAAGGCGGTGTGTTCTTGGAGCTGTGGGATGTGCGGGCTGAGGGGAACATTCTGGGAGGGGAACAGATGTACAGGTGTCCCCAGGAAGCCAAGCACAGTACAGGTAAAAAAAAAAAAAAAACACCGTGGGAGAGTCCTGAGCAGACGCCTCCCTCAGCGTGCTACCATCTCACCTTCCCACATGACAAAAGATCAAGAGACCAGCACCGATGAGGCCACCCTGCCAAATTCCACGGAGTCCACCCTCCACACAACAGGAGCAGCGTTCTTTGCAGCCTCACCTTGGTCTCCACGTCTGCAGATCTGCGAGAATGTCAGATCTCTGGCTGCCCATACACATGTCGTGTTTGGTGTAGTGCAGTTCGTTCAGCGGGTGGAGTAGCTGAAAGATGGCTGTCAGGGACATCTTTACTAATTCGGTTCCAAATTCATAGTGGCGATAATTCTGTAACCAAAATGTTAATGAAATGTCCATCATGACGCGCTTTCTAGCCTCCCCCATTTTTCTTTGCAGGCAAGTCCAGAAGCAATGCAAAAACTAAACAACAACCTTGTTTGTTCGTTAAATAAAGGAACAAGGGCTTTACTTGTGTTTGCTATTTATTTGTTATTCGCCAGTTACACTAACCCCTCCCAGGGATGGCCTTAAACATAGGCCAGGGGTATTGAGAGCTCTGCTTTGGCCCAGCTCCAGCTCTTTCAGTGTGGCCTGGTGCCACAAGGTTAAGGACCGCCACACATCACCTGCCTTGCTTTTACTTGGAGAAGTTTGAAATCCAAGCATTTCCTGACCACAGTGACCAAGGCTTGGGAGACCTTATCTGTGTCTAGCTCCATAACTGGCTGACCATGGGAGCTGTGGATGGATATAGGACATGAGAGGGACAGGGACAAGGAGAGGGGACCAAGTGATTCACACTTGAACGACTAGCTCTTTCCATGCATCAAGTTTGGGTGCAGAGCTCTGTAGAATCCTCCAGGGATTTTCCACAGCTATTGGAGGGTGGTCCCTAAGGTGAGAGAGAATAATATAGGTTGAGGGACACCCAGCAAGGGCACCTTGGACCATGGCAGTGTGTAGGCTTCCTTCGTACTCCTAATTCAGCCTCTATATGCCCTGGTGGTATCTGCTTCTTCTCCAATCCCAGGGCACCATTAGCCGTGCATCCAATCAGGTATACCCCTCCCAGCGCCCCACTCTGGAGAACTACCTCACACATGCCGCCTTGGGAGCCTCGGTCTAGTCCCTGCTGATCCTTGATTTAGTGTCCCATCTCTGGCCTCTCCCAAGACCTGTCCCTTGCCTGCCCAGCTGCCCAGGCTCAGAGCCTGGTGTCTCTGGGGGATCACCTCCTTGCATTGCCCACCCTCCTGACTCCTCTCACCTCTTCCTAACCTTATCCTCTGCCTCTTAGAGGCCCAGGCCCATTTTCCCTCCTTGCTTCTCTGGTCTTTGTGCCGTGGCCCATCCCCGTCTGAGCACAAATGAAGCGGAGTGCACAGGAGAGACTAGAAGGGCACGTAAGATCTTAGACATGGACACTGTTCTAAAAGCTATAGGAAAATAGCATGTTCATGTGGAGTTAGGAAACACAGAAGCATCTACACTGGGAATATGTTTTCTATGAAGATATTAAGCCACAAATTCTTCAACATAACCAGTGGGATAGAGCAAGATCCCAGGAAACAAGGCCAACCTGACCCAGGGACTCCAGCACCCAAGGCTGAAGGAATGAGCAATGCCCAGGTTATGGACACTGACTCAGAGGATAGTTGGTGGGATAGGGAGCATTCAGCGCTAGCACTGGGTGACAGTCACCTTCTTCATCTCCAAGGAAAGAAGCAGACCCTCAATAAAATAGCTCTGTGGGGTTTTAGAGATCCATGACCAAGAGTGTTTTCTAGAAAAGCAAGTCTAACCAAATGTTAGATGAAAGGTCCAGGGGCCTTAGAAGTCTTAGGGTAGGGGATGCCCAGAGGCAGGGGGTTAGCTTGGGTTAGGAGGGACCACGGCTGTGAGATGCACCCTGAGATCACATCACAGCATGGGCACAGCAGTGGGAAATCCCCCACGGTTACAGTTAGGCTCCAGAGACTTTTGTGCTAGAGGCTGGACCCTGGCTGCCCCCTGGATGTGGAGGAGACAGATGTGGCGCATAGGAAAACGGCAGTTTATAAAGGTAAAAGGGGAAACCCCGTGCTAGGATGAAGTGTTTAATTTTAATTGGGCATGTTAATTGGGTGAGACAAATGGGGCTCCCCACACCAGTTGAGGACCAAACTGAGCTAAATTCCCAACCTCCCCAAAGGGTTTTTTTGATTGCTGGACTTCAATACTTTGATAACTGGACCTTGGTAGTGAGCCACAGGAGGAGGAAGTAGTCAAATAAGGGACTAGACCTTGGGGGCTTGCTTTAGAATGTAATCTAATGGATTTTAGCAAGGCAGAGGAAAATGGGGAGAAGGGCAAGGCCCTCCTGATCTATGGATGCCATACTCGGGTTGACTAGAATCTCTCCATGATGGCACTGGATTTGGGTGTGACTCTGGCTTGGTTTCCTTGATGTCTTCATTTTGCGCTGCCTGCTTTTGTGTGTGTGAAAGAGCGCGGTGAGCTGCTAGTGTGCTAGTGTTCCAGCGCTTCCAGCCAACATGGCAAGAGAGAGCAAACCAGAATCTGTGCACTTCACAGACTCCCATGCAGGCAAAACAGCTCTGTACATCAAATCAAATCAAAAAATTCCCCAAAGAACAAAAAGCAGGAGACATGCCTATCACCAAGGAGATTATGCTTATCCTCCCCCAACCCTAAAACTTCAAAAGCACCTAGAAGAAATAAGCCAGGAAGGGGCTGGGAACATGACTTAGTAGAGAGCTTGCCCAGCATGAGCAAATCCTGGGTTTCATCCCCAATACTAGATACGCTGGGTGTGGTGATGGGTACCTGTAATCACCTCCTGAGAAGCAGGAGGCAAGGAGAATCAAGAGTTCAAGTGGTACGTAGTGAGTCGAGGCCTCCTGGGTTCCATAAGACCCTGTTTCAAAAACAACGGCTGACAAGACAGCTCAGCAGATAAAGACACTTGCCACCAAACCTGAGGACCTTAGTCTGATTAGGACCAAATAGGTCCTGGGAATGACCATGGGAGAGACCCAACATCCACAAGTTATCTCCTGATCTTCACCTGCTTCCTCTTCCCAACAAAAATAACAATAATAATATAAAAAACAACAAAAGGCAAAGCAACAGCAAAAGCCCAAAAAACCCAACCAAGTAACCAACCAAACAAACAAACAACAAAACACAACCCGGACAAAAGGGTATGCTGCACTACATAGCCAGCTTCCAGCATGACCACTAGGATGAACGATGGAGAGGGGGGGCAAGACAGAGGATCAAAGTAGGGGTTTTCCTTTTCTTTTGTGGGGGAGGCTACAAGGGTGGAGAGCAGACACAAAAAGATTAGAAATAAGTGGGATTGGGGGTTCATGTTGCGAAATTCTTAAAGAATCAATAAAAAATATTTTAAATAATAATGAAACAAAATAGAAATAGCTCAAGAAGTCAGTAAGACAGGGAACATACCCTTTGATTAAAAGTAATGATCTGAGTAATTAAATTCTATAATTTTTAAAATAAAACTTTTTATAGGAGTAGAACATTTCTAATTAACCCCTAAATTAATGAGTTTAATTCTATCAGTGTGTATTAGACCACCTGATAATATCATTCTGAATTTTAACTAAGAAGATGATGAGAACAAGTGAGAAAAAGAACCACCAGGCTGGAGAGATGGCTCAGTAGTAAAGAACATTGGCTGCTCTCCCAGAGGATCCGGGTTCAATCCCAGCACTCACATGGCAGCTGGCAACTATCTGTAATCCCAGTTCCCTGGGATCTGACATTTTCATGTCAAATACACATAAAATAAAGTTAAATAATTTTTTTCAAAAATGATGTGGGATAACCCTCTGTATGCTCTGAATATCATTGGTTAATAAAGGACTGCTTTGGACCTATAGCAGGGCAGAACTTAGATAGGTGGGGAAAACTAAACTGAATGCTGGGAGAAAGGAGGCAGAGTCAGAAGAAGCCATGGAGCCACCGCTGGAGAGAGACACTGGGAACTTTACCCAGTAAGCCACAGCCACATGGCGATACACGGATTAATGGAGATGGGTTAAATTAAGATGTAAGAGTTAGCCAATAAGAAGCTAGAGCTAAAAGGGGCCAAGCAGTAATTTAATTAATACAGTTTCTGAGTGATTATTTTGGTTCTGGGTAGCTGGAACAAACAAGCAGCTCCTTTAAACACACACACACACACACACA
>PVIU01005752.1:0-69273 GCA_004026605.1 Ondatra zibethicus | reverse complement strand
CAGTAAGGCCCTGTACCAAAAAAGAAAGAAAGGAAGGAAGGAAGGAAGGAAGGAAGGAAGGAAGGAAGGAAGGAAGGAAGGAAGGAAGGAAGGAAAAGGAAAGAGAAAAAGAAAAAAATATCATGACTTAGGTCTGGCAGGTGTTTTTCAGCATGAGAGGGAAGGCATGACTGAGGCATGAAGCATAGCTTTGGAAGGAATCTCAGTCCCCAGTGCCCATGTACTTTATTACAAATACAGAGAGACTTGAAAGTGTGTCTAGTTAATGCATCTCAACCAAGGAGATAATTGGCAATTCTGGTGACATTCTTCATTGTCAAAGCTTGATGGGTGGTATCAGAATCCATCGGGTAAGAGCCAAAGATGCTGGTGAATAGCCCACAAGGCTCATGTCAGCAGAAAAGATCCTGTTTCCCAATGCTTATAACATGTGGAAGAACCCAGAGTAAGGCCATGGGTCAGGGCCAGGGTTTAAAGAACTGCACACCCTTGTGTAAAGGATTGTGTGTCATCCAGTTAGCAACTTATGGAACATTAGTAGTTGGTGGCTTCTAGCGTTACAGATGATGACATTGGGGCTCAAAGCAGTCAACACCCACATACATCTGAGACCACCGGGTTAGATAGTGGTAGCCCGTGACTCCTACTGACATACAAACCCACCTGTTCTTGTCTATTCACTGCTGCAGTTTGCTTCTGCCTCCTGATCTTCTTAGTCTCCTTGCTTCTTTAAGAAACAGTTTCAGGTTGTTCCCCTCCCAGCAGGTCACTGGTCAACAGAGCACATCGAGGTTCCATCTTGATCCTCTTGTAAGCATTCCCTGCTTACTGAATACCCCCCTGTGGAACAAACCCATTGCACCTCTTAACCCCTCTGCCCCTGGCAACTATCCAGTGGGATCAAGATGACACTTTGCCAGCCCGAGGATAAGGATGGAATCAGGAGCAGCTGATCACATGACAGCAATCACAGCCACACCCACTATCCCCTTCCACAGCACAGAGCTGCACTGAGGGCTTCATTTGTAGCTTATCAGACTTCTCAGAGATCACAGAATACTCACTGTAGGGCAGTCTTCCACCTGAAAAGCAATACTGTGTTTCTCAAGTTAGAATGGGGATCTTGCAGATCAAGTTATCAATGGTACTATCCCCTAAAGGGCCCAATGGTTCCCTGACTACCTGGGGTTATCTTCTTGAATCAGGAATTCATCATTGGAATTATGAACTTAGCACCTGTAGACTCCTCACAGAGTCTTGGACTCACATAGTAGAGGCTCCTACTACTCACATAGTAGTAGGAAAGGCCAAGTGCAAGCTACTAGAATTGTCTGTGTCCACGAAGACTGTCTCTCTATCTGAAGCAAGACTACGCTGATGGAGATCAGTGCCTGCTGTGACTTAGATGTGGGAGGGATGTGGTTTGTCCTCCAAATACTTGTGTGTTGGAAGCTATGTCCTTCGTGTGGCATTGTGAAGGTGGTGATGACGTGGATAGCTCCCTCTCTCATGTGCTATGATACCACCCACCATGTGTAAAGTAGTCACAGTAGAGCAGATGGGGCCATAGGAGCTTGGCCCTTTCAGCTTCTAAAATGGTGAGTTAAACAGACCTCCAGGGTATGTGTGTGTGTGTGTGTGTGTGTGTGTGTGTGTTCATGCCTGTGCAGGTTCACACATGCATATACACATGAAGAGCCATCCACCTTGTGTTTTGAAAGGGTCCCTTGGTCAAACATGGAGTTTGTTGAGTAGGTTAGACTGGCTGGCCAGTGCACCCTAGAAATCCGCCTGTCCCCACCTTCCTAGCGCTGCTTACATGTGCTACCATGCATGGTTTTTTGTGTGCTAGCGATTGAAGTCAGGTGGTTATGTTTGTACCACATGCCCTTTGCCCATAAAGCTCTCTAGCCAGTCCCTCTTTTCTTGATAAGTTACATAGCCCCAGGTGTTTTTGAATAGGAACAGAAGATGGCCAGCATCGAAGTTGAAAGAATGGCAATTGCTAGGATAGTCTGTGTTCGTCCCATCACTTCTTTGACCTGAGAAGAAAGCACACAGAGCTTGGGGAATAACAATGAATTATTTAAAAAACCAAGTGTGTGGCTGGTGCTCCTGATATGAATCCATTGTCAAAGCCCATTCACACAGGAATCCCCAGCATACAGCCCTGCTTTTTCCTTTATGTTTGTTAGTGGAGGCCATCAGAGTGAGTTCACTTCCCAACTGTATTGGCAAAGCCAGAGGCCCATCATCACTGCTGGACCTCAGGTACTACGTGGGGGGTGTATCTAATCTGCTCCCCAGGAGTTTGGTTGTCTTTCACTTACAAGGTGGATCCTGCTGCTTTATCACATCTCATTTCCTCAGCTGGCTGGACCTGGAAGCAGAACACGTGGCTGAGACACTTGCAGGCCAGAAAGAGGGAAATAAATTCCTCTTCCACCTCAGTGGAAACCTAAACAGTCCTGGAGTTTGGGGACATGTCAGAATATTCTCTCTCCAAGATGAAAGACAAACAGTTACATATAGGATCTCCCATCATACAGAAGAAACACATGCTGGTGTCAAAGGCCTGACCTTCTGCTACCCAGGAAATTGAAACCAAGAGCATTGCCAAGTCCAAGGCTTGCCTTGACCATAGAGCAAGCTCAAGTCCACCATGGAAACTTAGAGAGACTCTGTCTCCAAATAGAAAAGAAAATTAAAAAGTCTGGGTATCTAGATTACTGACAGAATGTTTACATATTATGTATGGATGCCTTAGGTTCAATCCCAGAGCTGGAGAGGGGGGGGGAGAAGTGAGGAAGAAATTAAAAGAAAAAGGAAGGAAGGAGAAGAGAGGAATGGAGGGAAGACAGGAAGGAAGGAAGTGCTGGGGTTTAGAGGTTTCTCCTGTCTAACACATCAGTGTTACTTGGAACGATTCACTACAACCTACTTGAAAATTCAGTTCTGAGTTAAACCCAGAACCAGAGAAAGTTTTGCTTCCAGTGTGCATTGGCCAGCAGCTTTGCTGGTTGGGCCAAGTGACCCAGCAGGTTTCAGGGTGTTTTAAAGTATGGGGCAGAGGTTATGATATGAGCAACCTCAGGAAGATGCTCAGAGGTTGATCCAGCAGACCACCGGCTTTTCTTTGGGAGATGAACATCACTTTTGATTGGCATGTGCTTCCATGGAGCTCAAACTCTTAACCACAGGCCCCAAGCTACCATTTGACCAGAGATACTCACTTCATGGACTAGGGTAGCCTGACCCATGTATCTGGCCTTCCAATCAGGCATGCCCAGAAACAACCCATCGCCACATGAAGCTGTGTACAAAATCTTGGCTCTATCAGGTTTAGGCAGGGTGAATTGTTTGAGAAGGATGTGACCCAGATAGAGCCCCAGTTCTTTGATGCACCACTTTCTCTCCCTCCACCTGCAATCATGGCTTCATGGGGAAGTTCCCTGTGATCAGCTCACCAAGAAAGAAAACAGTGAAGCCTCCTTTTCAGACAGTTCTACACAATATAGACGTTCCACCCAAGCAGGGATGGACGTTGAGATTGTCCAGGGATCGAAACGTGGGTTGTTCATCTTGCCACGGGATGGCTGTGACTGTGGGCAACTACTGCCCCAAAGGCTATGGCTAATGATTCTGGAGAGCAGCGAGGAAACTGGAATGATTACAATTGAAAACTTCGTGATAGCATCAGAAGGGCAAATAGGTATAGCTCTAGACTGCACAGCATGCTCGTGTGTTTGTTCCAGAATTGTCACTCAGGGTCAACAAAGGGTTTGCTCAGTAGATGAATATGCAATCAACCAGGTGGGTAGGTTAATTTGTGCAGATCCCAGGACCATTTTCTCTTGGCTTTGTCACACAGTCTCGTGAACAAAGTAACCCTTTGGAAATGATGGGGTTGCATAGTCTGCTAACATTTATGTCTCCATAGAGGACCACCATTCAGGGCCATGATTGAGCGGCCAATTTGTCAAAGGCAGAGACCCACACTGAGTCCCCATGGGGAGCACTCTCCAGTGGATCAATTGAGGGCTGGAGGCTGAGTCTGTTGGCCTATTTCCACCATAGACGAGGGTGCTGTGCTGAGCTACAGTTGCTCTGTGTGTGAGCTTGCCCTCCCTGCCTATGATGCTTCTGTGGACATGAGTTTCAACATGGTCTCTGAGTGTCTGTGTTGCCCTCACACAGTGATACCACCGACTCAGCGCCAAGACTGTCACCTGTCCGCTGAATCAACAACAAAGTAGGCTTCTCTGCTGGCTGGGAAAGGTGACCCTAGTCCATCCTAAGCTGGAGAAGCTGATTGACCCCTTTTATCAAGAGTAAGGGGAAGATATCTGAAATTCAGAAAAGTCTATGGGTTGCTTATTCCTCCCATGACCCGTGGTTAAAACCAATCATAGTTTTAGAATAAGAACAGGGATGGGGATATAACTCAGTGGCAGAGTGCTTCTCTAGTCTGCACGAGACCCCAGTCCTTAGCACTTCCCAAATCAACCAAACAACCAACCAAACAAATAGCAACTGACTAAACAAACAGAAAATCAAACAACCAAACAGAAAACCAGCCAAACAACCAAACAACAACAACCAATCAACCAGACAATAAACAAACAGGCAAACAGACAACAATAACCACACAACCACACAACTAGACAACCAACAAGAGAACCAACCAGCCAACGACAAACAAACAAACAAAAAAACCAACCAACCAAACAAACAAATAAATGTCAACCTGAATTAAATAGGGCTCTTGGTGGATAAAGCTCTTTATGAATAAATGCTCAAGCAATTCCTTAAAGCAAAGAGGATCCAGGGTAGCTGAACTGTCACTCAGACTGAGTGGATACAAAATAGATCCCAGAAGGTAGCTATCAAAGTCAGTCAGTGCTGGAGAGACGGCTCAGTGGTTAGGAGCACTAGCAGCTCTTCCAGAGGACTAGGTTTGGTTCCCAGTACCCACATGTTGGCCCACAGTCTTTCTGGAACTCCAGTTTGGGGGATCCAACGCCCTCTTTTGACTTCTTTGGGCACCGTACACACACGGTGCACAGATACACATGCAGGCAAAGAGTCATATACACAAAAGAACATAAATAAACCTAAAAGAAGCAAAAACAAGAACCGCTGATGTTTATGGAACTGGCCTTGGAAAGGAGGACTGATAGCTCTGACGCTGCCAGTTGGTGATCCACGCTGGTGTGAGAAACCTGTTTTCCTTCCTCTCACATCTCCCCCACACAGCAGAAGATGTCATCATAGCTGTTAACTTTCTGTCTCCGTATTGAAGCTGCAGAATCTAAAAAGGGTGGAGTGTGAAGGAGAGATGGAAGAATCCAGAGGCAAAACATAGGGGCTTTATGTTCTCTGCTAGGGGAAGGGTCAGCATGCTTTTGACCGTGTGTGGAGCAGTTGTATAATGTTGTGTTAGGCAGGCATGGAGCTATGTGAATAGTTTTTGTAATCTGGATAAGTGCCAGATCACTGTACCAGATAAATGTGGGTGCCAAACCAACAAACAAGAGGTGGCCTTGGGGGCTCTGTCATGAGTCAGCTTTTCTTGGTTGACCCATTACTCAGAATTTCCACTCCTTGGTGTGGCTAGTTAAGAGTGCACAAGATGTAAGCCTTGGGATGTTCTAGAAGCTGAAGGGAGCCAGTCAGTAACTCCCCCATTGGTGATGGCTGCTGAGCTAGATGGCTTCCCAAGCAGGATATTAACAAAGCTCAGCCCACCACTCACTTCGCCTGACTCCTCCCCTTTATACCCTGAGGAAGGTACTGTGTTCAACTTTGTAATCAAAGTCCCAGAATTCTACAGGATGGTCACACCACCAAAATGAGAGGAAACAGCTGAGCTAGGCTTGCCTGTCTTCCAGGGGCCCTGCACCACTGTGGATGCCTTTAGCTCTTGACCGCCCCATTTTACACGTCTCCTTCCTTACATGCAGGCTCCTCGAACTCCGATATCAGAAGGGAAGACAATTGCAGAGCCTGTGACCAGCCCTGTGGTTGCGCCTAAGGTCAAGTTCCTGGAACAAATGGTTCGCTTGCCGCTTGCCCCTGCTTCAGCAGCTTGGCTCATATGGTGCGACTCCCGGGCCAATGTTGCTCCCAACCACTGTGCAATTCAGGCCGGCCATCGGATTGTCGGAGAGATCATATTCTCCAACATACTCGTTCCCTGAGGAAATACATCCTTGCTGCCCCCAAACTGGGAACCAGGCCCAGACTGATGCTGAAGGCCTGTCAGCTCCACCCATCATCGGCGGCTGTGTTCAGCACAGTCCTTGTAAGTTCTATGCGACTGTCAGGAATTATTGTCACACTCCAGAGGTCACAATCTTGGGCAAGGAACATTTTTCATCATTGTAGATATTGTCGTCGAAAAGGGTTTAATTATCCATTCATAAAACAGTCACCCTCAACTTTAACATCTGTCAGTTGCTTTTTGGGCTTTGTTTTGTACCACTCTTCCCTCCCTGCCAGCTGCCAGGAGAATAGAGAAGGAGGATTGATTTGAGGTAATTGTTGGGCTTAATTTGTGTGATTACATCAAATGAATGAGACACTGTTTGTTGCAGGTTTGGGCTCCCTTGCCAGAATGCTTTGTATGAGAAATTGTCTGAGGGACACTGTCCATTCCAACACCTCTGTAGGGGGTCAAGGGATCTGGAGGGAATGCCTGAACAAATTATCTTGTCCTACAGTTTCACCGGACATGAGAAATCCCAAGAGGTTTGGGGGGTACTTGGTCGCTCAGGGCTGCCCTGTCCAGGAGGTGGGATTTAAGTCTTTTGAGGGCCCCATGGATCTGTTATGGAGCATGGATGCCCCACGATGGGGGTCTTGTTCCAGCCAGAAGATTTTCTTCAGGCAAAAGTACTTGTACTAGGGACGCAGACTGACTGACACTAACTAACTAGCCAGTAGCTAGGAAGTGTGCACCTGTTTCACACAGTGGAGGCTACAGTCCTTCCTGTCACCTGACTCCACCTGCTTCAAACCCTGATCCCGAGTCACTCCCTGGCTCCTGTGAGCCTTTTTCCTGCAGGAACTTACGGGTGGAGGGCCAGGGTGGGGCAGCGACAGCCCCTGCTTTTGTCGCCGATCTGAGGCTCTTGCTGTAACCATTTCTTCTACCCACTTTTTATGCTGTGTCTGGAATGATCCAGGCTGCTCAACTGGAAGGTGTCTCAGACCCTCATCCCTTCTCCAAAGAGTGTGCAAGTCAGGCTTGTGACATTTACTTGTCAGCATTTGCTTGTCACCAGCTGAATAAAGCAAAGGTCTACTAAGAAGTGTCCATAAACTAACCCAGGTATGAGCATATGCCTTCTGCCACCGCATTCATCAGAGACTCATCCCTCCCTGATGGCATGTCGCTTTCTCCCAGCTAGGAGACTCCTCCCCTTTTCTTCTGGCCCTTTGATATGAAGAGCTAATAACACACTAATAATGGAGGCTAAGGTTTAACCAGCAGCTAGGTGGAGGGCGGACCTCAGCAACTCTTGTCTCTTGCCATGATAAAACCGGACCATTGTCAGAACTCTAGAAAGCCACCAAAGCACGTAGCAAACTGAAAGACACGGATTCAACTAAAAACCTCGGAGCTTTGGAAGACAATGGCTGGGTCTGTGCCATTTTGACATGGAGCTGTCCCTGTCCGCCTCTCCAGGAGCTGTGTCACCTCATAACCGAGAGCTGTAAGTTTTGCTGCTACTGGGAGAAGCAGATTTAATTTGGCTGATTCGTATCCAGGGACACTGCCAAGAGCAATCGCCATCCTTGTAGCAAACAGTTAAGGAAGGGCTGATATCACAGTGGCCTGAGGTTGTGAGATTCTGACTTGGGGAAGCGACAACCAGACACAATTTTGAAAGAGAGACAGGGGAGGCGAGATGGCCTTAGGGAAGGTTGATGTAACCCACACAGTCTTGGGGTTCTGGATGGCTATGAGCACATCCAAAGATTCACATTCAGGAGATGCAAGACAAGGCCCAGTGCCGGTGCTGGGGATGTGTCAGGCTCATCCTGAGTCAGAGCCTCAGGGCCCTGCACAACCAGAAAGTGAAACAAGACAAAACAAAACAAAAAGTAGCATAGCTGTAGACTACAGAGCTCTCAGTGTCCATACCACCACAGGGAAGGTGGGAGCTCGTGGCATCAGGCATCGAAGCCAATCTTTGAGCCATTGTTAGCTGACAACAAGGCATGCTGACCCAGGGTTGAGCTAAAGGGTACTATGCTTCTTTTATCTTATTATTTATTTACTTTAAGCTTTAACTGTGTACATGCACATTTGTGTACATACACACACACACACACACACACACACACACACACACACGGAGGCCAGAGGACAACTTGTGGGAACTAGTTCTCTCCTTGTACCACATAGACTTCAGGGCTGCAACTCAAGTTATGGGGCTCATTGGACTTATCAGGGCGTACCTTTACCTCCAGAGCCACCTTGCTATGTTTAAAAATGAAGGGGAAAACGTTTTTGCAAAAGTAGATACACATTTCAGTTTCCGCACTGGAGAACAAGGAGACCCTAACTAATTCATCTGCCTCCCTGCATGCAGTGATACACACCTCTAATCACAGTGCTTGGGGAACTGAGGCAGGGGGATCTTCAGTTTGAGCTCAACCCGGACTAATAGTGAGATCCTGTCTCAAATGAAATAAAGCAAAGCAAAGCCAACCACATCATCCGTTCAAGAAAGTCACCAAACAAACAAATACAACAACCCCTCGGGAAGGCAGATAGGAATCTGGATTCGCTATAATGTTTATCCAAAATGCTTATCTTTCCCCTAAAAGATTGAAACATAAAGAAATAGGAAAGTGTAGCCACATGTGGAATAGTAAGCGGTCAGTGGAAACCACCCCAGGTATTGGCTTTGGCAGACACAGACTCCAGATTATAATCAAAGACCTGCAGGATGTCCTGTTTAAATATTTAAAGAAAGGAGTCAGGCAGTGGTGGCACATGCCTTTAATCCCAGCACTTGAGAGGCAGAGGCAGGTGGATCTCCGTGAGTTTGAGGCCAGCCTGGGCTATAGAGGGAGTTCCAGGACAGCCAGGACTACACAGAGAAACCCTGTCTTAAAAAGCAAAACAAAATAACAACAACAGCAACAACAAAAGATTACAGAAAGGACTAGGGAGGTGGCCCAGTGGTTAGGGGTTTTAGCTTTCATGAAAAGAACCTGGGTCTGTTCTGCGCACTCACATGGTGGCTAGCAACTGCCTGTAACTAGTTCCCCAGCATCTAAAGTCCCTTTTTGGCCTCCACAGAATTGCACAGATGGTGCACATACACACACACAGGCAAACATTTATATACATAAAACAATCTTTTAAAGTATTAAAGGAGGGCCTGGGGTATAGCTTAGGTGGTAGGCTGCTCAGGTATGTTATCCTAA
The DNA here is from genome assembly GCA_004026605.1 of Ondatra zibethicus. Lineage (NCBI taxonomy): Eukaryota > Metazoa > Chordata > Mammalia > Rodentia > Cricetidae > Ondatra > Ondatra zibethicus. Next base: position 59,829 of record PVIU01005752.1, on the reverse strand, counting down.
ACCTTTCATCTCAGTACTGTGGCTGTGGGGACAGAAAGGTCATCCCCAGCTACTAAGAAGTTTGAGGCTAGTCTGGGCTCCATGAAAACCTCTCTCTAAACAGCCACAAATAAGTAAACAAAAAATAATAAATAAACGTAGGCAGGAAATAAAACATGGAAAGAACTGGGGAGAAACCAAGGAGTTGAAAAGTGCCCTAATTATAACGGATGTCCACTGAGAGCCTCAACAGTGTATTGGAATGGGGAGAAGGCAGATTCAACAAACTCAGAGACAAAGGCAAAGGAACTAGACTAAATGACAGAAAAAAGAAACTCATGAACTAAAGACCCCTGGAACACCATCAAGTCAGGGAGGAAACAGAAGTGACAGCTGGAGAAATGCCCAGCCTAGGAAAGCTATGAGAGGAGCACACAATAGGCACAGCAACCCCCTCCTCCCTCCCTCCCTCCCTCCCTCCCTTCCTCCCTCTGATCCCTACTCCCACCGCTCCTCTCCCTTCCTTCCTCTTCTCTCTTCTCCCTTCCTTCCTCTACCCTCTTCCCCCTTCCTTCCTCTACCCTCTTCCCCCTTCCTTCCTATTCCCTCCTCCCCCTTTCTTCCTCTTCCCTCTTCTCCCTTCCTTCCACTTCCCTCTTCCACCTTCCTTCCTCTTCCCTCTTCTTCCTTTCTTCCTCTTTCCTCCTCCCCCTTCCTTTCTCTTCCCTTCTCCTGCCCTTCCTTTCTGCCTTTGTCTTCCCTTCCTTCTTCTGCTTTCCTCCTTCCCTTCACCTCCCATTTCCTTCTTCCCTTCTTCTTTTCTCCTTTCCTCTTCCTCCCTCTCTTCTTCCTCCCCTCCTTTCCTTTCTTTTCCCTTTCTCTCTTCCTCCTCCCTTCTTTATGCCTCCCCCTTTTCTTCCTTTTTCTCCTTTTTGCCTCTCTCTTTTCCCTCTCTCCTCCTTTCTTTTCTTTATTTCCTTTCCTCCTTTCTTCTCTCCTTTTCCTTCCTTCCTCTTGCTCCATCTTCCTTACTTTTCCTCTTTGTTTCTCCTTTATTCTTCCATTCTTCCTCTTTTCCTCTTTCCCCCATTCATTCTTCTTTTCCCTGTCTACCTTTCTGTCCCTTCCCGCTTCTTCTCATTCTCCTTTGTAAAGTCTCTTTTTTCTCTCTTCTCTCCCTTCTTCTCCACATCTCCTTCATCCAACATTTTTCTTTCTCCCCCTCTAACTCTCCTTACCTATATTCCTCCCTCTGTTCCTTTTCTTCCTTTCTCCCTCTCTTCCTATTTCCCCTTTTCTTCCTTTCTTCCTTCATTATACCCCAGCCTCCTTCCTTCTTTACAATCTCCCTCTCTTCTTCCCTTCTTCCTTTCTCCTTTTATTCTCCTTCTTCTGTTGTGGCATAATATTTTTGTACACCGTGAAGATGTGCCTTTGCCAAGGCACCTTCTGATTTGTTTAATAAACAGTTGAAAGACCAATAGCTAGGCAGGACAAGATAGACTGGACTTCCAGGTAGAGAGAGGAACTCAGGGAAAGGATGGAGATCCACCAGCTAGATATGGAGGAAGCAGTATGCATGGTACAGAGGAGAGGTAATCTACAAGGCAGAACGTAGATTGGTATAAACAGGTTAATTTAAGTTTTAAGAGCTAGGTGGGAATAAGCCTAAGCTAAGATCAAGCTTTCTTACTTAATAAGAAGTCTCCATTTCATTATTTGGGAGCTGGTGGTCCAAGGAAAGTCCAGCTATGCCCTTGTTTATTATTCCTTTCTTCCTGTCTTCCTTTCTCCTTCCCCTGTTACCTCCTCTGCCTTACAGCCTCCTTCCTTACTGACTTCCTTTCTCTCCTCTCGCATCTCATTCCCTTCCTCTCCTCTTCCCCATGTGTGCTCTCTTCTCCCTCCCCCTCTTCCTTTCTTCTCTCCATTCTTTTTCTTATATTACTTCTTTCTTTTCCTCTTTCCCTTTCTTCCCCTCCTTATTTCTTCCTTTTTCCTTTCTCCATCCTTCCCTTTCCTCCTTCTATTTTTCCTTTTTCCTTTCCTCTCTCCCTTTCATTTCCTTGCCTCTCTCCATACCTCTTTCTACTTCCTCCTCTCTCTCTTTCCTCTCTACTCCCTCTCTTCCTACTCCTTTCCCTCATTGTTCTTCCTTTCTTCATTACCCCGTTCTCCTTCTTCCCTCTCTCCTCCTTGTAATCATTCATCTTCTTTCCCTTCTTTCTTCTCCCTCTCTCCATCTATTCCCCCTTACTTCCATCTTTCCTTCTTTATTTTCCTTCCTCCCTTTCTCTCTCCTTCGCTTTTCTTCATTCTTCGTATATCCTTGCTTCCCCCTCATTCTCTATCCATCCTTTCTCTTTTCTTCCTTCCTTTCTCCCTCTTTTCTTTCCCTGTCCTCTCCCTTCTCCCTTCCTCCTTTTCTCCTCTCCCTTCCCATCCTTCTTTCTTTGTTTTGTTGTCTTCTCATTTCCTCCATCTCTTCCTCTAGTTCTCTCCCTATCTACTTCCTTCTTCCTTTTTTATTTCCTTCATTCCTCTCTCTATTTCTCTTCCTTCTCTGCCTACTTCCTTCTTTCTTCTCATTTTCCCTATCTTCCTACATCTTTTCCTTCTTTTACCCTCTTTTTCTTCTTCCCTCTCCTCATCCTTTATTTCTTTCTCCTTCCTTCCCTCCTTTCCTGCCATTTCTCTTCCCTTCCTTTCTGCTCCACTTTCCATTTCCTCTCCCACCTTCTTTCTTTCCTTCTCTTTCTGTGCACCTTGTCTGTCTCTCTCTTCCTTCTTATCCTTAATTCCTTCTCATTCATTTCCTCTTCCTCTCCATACCCTGTCTTCCACTCTTCCTTCCTATTCTCTCTCCCTCCTTCCCCTTTCTTCCTTTATTCCTCACCCTCTCTTTCCTTCCTCTTTCCTTTCTTTTTCCTTACTTCCTCCTCACTCTCTTCTCAATCTGTCTCTGTGTCTGTGTCTCTTTCTGTGTGTGTCTCTCTCTCTTTCCCTACTTTGGATGGCATCCTGCAGGCCAGGCAAGCATTCCCCAATGAACTATACACTCTTCTTCTTAGCTGTTTTATAAAGACACAAGTCCTGCATACAAGACCCTGATTGACAGGCTCTATTGCTCTGATTCTATAAGGACTCGTCTTCAAATACCATTATTTATGGGTAGGATTTCAGTGAGTAAATTTGAGCAGAACACAGGAATTCAGACCATAGCATAGGACAAACAAATCCATAACCACATATTGACTATAACACATCTTAAAAAGAGCAACAGTAGTAACTGAGGGTGGTTACAACTGTAATTCCAGCACTTGGGAGGTGGAGGCTGGAGCTTCAGGTGTTTGAGGCCAGCTTGGCTACATGAAACCCTGTCTCAAAAAACAACAGTGAAAAGCAACAACAGTCAAATGACTCTTGCACAAAGGACTCACACTCAGATACACTTGACTCCTTTGCAGAAGCTGTGAGGGGGTCCAAGACAGTAAGATAACATTAAGGTACTGAGATAATAAGATGATCAAGTCGTTAACTTTATACCCAGCAAAACTTCACTTCTTCACTCATAAAAACAAAACAGAGACATTCCTGGACAAACAAGATTAAACGAGTTCATTGCCACCAGACCTGGCTTACAAAACCCATTAAAGACAGCTCTTCAAACCTCAAAGAAATCACAGCAGATGGTGATAGCCATCAATGGGGAGCAGCCACTAAGGTTAGCCAGCAGGCAAACACAGATGAGTCACAAATGGTTTTCTGTGTTTGCTGTCTCTGGGTGTAGCAGACAACTGCACAAAATAAGAACATTATGTTACCAGAGCAGTAACACATCAAGGTGTAATGCATGATGGTGTCAGCACAAAAGACAGGAAAGAGAAGAAGGCTGCATTGGAGCAAACTTCCTCTACTCTAATAGAAAAAGATTGATACGACTTACTCCTTAAAATGTATGCTGTAATTCCCAAAATAATCATTTTCCTTAAAAAGCTTTGTTTTCAGTTTGGAGAAGTAAACCCTAGCCCTTTTGCACTAGGCAAGTGCTGTGAACTGAGCTATAGCCGTAGGCTGTAAAGCTTAAATATGTATGCCAGGTATAGTGAAGTACGTAGATAATCCCAGCATTCATGGAGCAGAGACAGGAGGATGCCATGAACTACTTTCTCACGAAATCTGATAATCTCTACATTTTGATTTTCTTAGTTACATTATTTTGGTGTAATTATTGTTGTTTTATTTATTCCTGCCAATTTGATATATCCCTGTCTTTTGCTTCTCTTTCCTCTTTGACTGAGTTCTTTTTTGTTAAATGCATATTTTCTGGCAGTCCATTTAATGCATGTTTTGAATTAATTGATTGATTAATTTTCGTTCTTGTTGTTATTTATTGTTTTTGTTTTTTCCAGACAGGGTTTCTCTGTGTAGCTCTGGCTATCCTGGAACTCATTCCATAGATCACATTGGCTTCCAACTCAGAGATCCACCTGCCTCTGCCTCTGCCTCTGCCTCTAGAGAGCTGGGATTAAAGGGCTGCGTTGCCACCACCATTAATTCATTTTCTAAGACAGAGTCTTACTGTGTAGTCTTGGCTGGTCTAGAGCTCAGTGTGTAGACTAAATGGACTGGAACTCAGATCCACCTGCCTCTGCCTGCCAAGTGCTTGCTAGCCTAATCTACAGAGCAAGTTCCATAAGTACGTGGGCTATATAGCAAGACCTTGTATATATATATATTAAAAAAACAAAAGTAAGGCCTGAGGAGAGAGCTCAACACTTAAAAGCACTTCCTGCTCTTGCAGAGGGCCCAAGTTCAGTTCCCAGCACCCTGGTAACTGACACCTGCTTATAATTCAAGCCCTAGTGGAGCCGATGCCTCTGCTGAACTCCTCAGGCACCACACAGGCACATGGTGCACATACACACGCAATCATAAACACTCACACACAAAAAATAATCTTAAAACCATTCAATGAGCATAAACAAAATATTTAAAAAGTATTAAAGTGAAAAACAAAAAACAGACAAAGGAAAAGGTATTAAAATGAACTGGGTATGGTGGTGCACACCTTTAATAGTAGCATTTGAGAGGCAGAAGCAGGTGGATCGAGATCCAGCCCATGTTGTCTACAGAATGATTTCCAGGTGGGAGAAATGGCTTAGTGGGTTAAAAACACTGGCAGCTCTTCCAAAGGACCCAGGTTTGATTCTCAGCACACACACATGGCAGCCCCCAAACTTCTGTAACTCAAGTCCCAGGAGTTTCAGTGCCCTCTTTTGGCCTTTGTAGATGCCAAGTACACGTGGTGTACAGGTATACTTACAGACAAAACTCTCGTACACATAAGATAAATGAATTAAATGTTTTAAAAAGAAAGAACAGCAAACTGAGTGGCGGTGGCGCACGCCTTTAATCCCAGCACTAGGAGGCAGAGGCAGGCGGATCTCTCTGAGTTTGAGGCCAGCCTTACAGATTGAGTTCTAGGACAGGCTCACAGAGAAAACTGCACAGAGAAACCCTGTCTTGAAAACCAAAAACCAAAAAAAAGGAAAGAAAACAGAAAGAAAGAAAAAAATAAAAGAAATGCAAGCAATGATGATTTTTTAAAAATAACATATCAAGGGGGCTGGAGAGATGGCTCAGAGGTTAAGAGCACTGACTGCTCTTCCAGAGGTCCTGAGTTCAATTCCCAGCAACCACATGGTGGCTCACAACCATCTGTAATGAGATCTGGTGCCCTCTTCTGGCGTGCAGGCATACATGGAGGCAGAATGTTGTATACATAAGAAATAAATAAATCTTTAAAAAAAATAACATATGAAAAATAAAAATAAAAAGAACTAGAGGACTGATGAGAAGACTCAGTGGGTAAAAGCCCTTGCAGCCAATCAGCACACCAGACAACAGCCTTTTCTGGACCACCAGCATCCAAATCATCATGACACAGAGACTTCTTATTAATTATGAAAGTTCAGTCTTAGCTTAGGCTTATTAAGTTTTTGGGTTTTTGTTTGTTTGTTTTTTTTTTTTTTTTTTTTTTTTTTTGGTTTTACAAGACAAAGTTTCTCTGTAGGTTTCGGAGCCTGTCCTGGAAACTAGTTCTTGTAGACCAGGCTGGCCTCGAACTCATGTAGAACCACCTGAGTGCTGGGATTAAAGGCATGTGGCACAACTACCCAGCTCTTAGGCTTATTTCTCACTAGCTCTTAGAACTCAAATAAGCCCATTTCTATTCCTCTCCACGCTGTCACGTGGCTCGTGGCTTTCCCCTTACCTCCTGCGTGTTCTGTTTCCTCTGTGTACGGCTGTCGACTCCATTTTTCTTCTTTCGCAAGACTGCTCCATCCCCAAAAGTCCCTCCTAACCTCTTCCTGCCTAGCTATTGGCCATTCAGCTCATTATTAAACCAATCACACTGAGACATACTCACACAGTGTAAAGGAATAGTCCACAACAACAGAGTTTCGTCTCTGGGGCTCACATGGATGAAGGAGAGAACCAACTCCTCCAGTTGTTCTCTGATGTTCATATGAGCCATGCTTGTGTCCCTCCAAATAATAAATAAATATAAATAAAAAATAAATAGAGCAGGGCTGGAGTTTGGCCCTAGATTCCAACCTTGGTATGGTTGAAAAGGGTGGGGAGAGATGTGGCAAGGTACAGGGTGAGTTGGAGGGTGGAGGTCTCAGGAATGGGATGAACGGTTTGGACACATGCCTTTCCCTCTGCCTTTGTACCAACCAAGGACTGTAAACAGAGACTGTGCTTTCATTTTCCAGCCACACAGACCTGAATAATCACACAAAATTATATTAATTACAACACTGTTTGTCCAGCAGCTTAAGTGTATTCCACGCTAGTTCTTACATCTTAAATTAACCCACTTCTATTAATCTGTGTATCACCAAGAGGCTGTGCTCTACTGATAAAGTCCCAGCATCTTTCTCCTTCAGCAGTTACGCAGCATCTCTTGACTCTGCCTTCTTTCCTCCTCTATCTCTGCTTGGATTTTCTGCCTTGCTATATTCTGCCCTGTCATAGGCCAAAGCAGATTCTTTATTAACCAATGGTCATAAAACATATTCATAGCATACAGAGGAGAATCCCACATTACCTCCCTTTTTCTGTATAAATAAAATGGAAGGTTTGGATTTGAACATAGTAAAATTACATATGACAAAACAGGTATCAAACAAGAATTACAGTTACAATATTTATATCTATTTTATTTTTTATCATAACTAAGGAAAACTATATTTTATAACTATCTATTCTTCAACTCCATCAAAGACTCCAGAAGGATATAATGTTACCTAAGTAAACAGAAGTGTGTCATAAGCAACTTCCAAAACTCTTGAATTGACAGAGACATTTTGCTGCCTGGACAGTCATCCAAAGTTTTTCTGTAACACTGGGGCATCCATCTTCAGCCAACAGGCCCATAGTATCTGGAAGACTTTTCCATGAAGCAGAAAATTTGAAGATTTGTTTTGCCTTGTAATAGCAAAGTTCATCAATTGCTTTCTTCTGTGTCCTGCAGAATGTCTGTTAGACTCTTTCGTGAAGCAGGAACCCTGAAGGATTGTCTCACCTTCTTTAGGCAAGTTCAGCAATCATTTTTCTGTGGATCCTGCATGTCCATTTTATACAGCATAACATCAAGCAGTCCAAGCAAGAGCAGTTTTTTGCCAAATAACTAGCCTTGTCACATTGAAGGCAAATTCTATAACACGTTTCTTCAATGCCCATCAACCTCTCTGAAGTAATTGTCACTGCCAGAAGGAGACATGTCTCACTGTTAAGAAAAGTGTAAGTTCTTAAAACATTTTAAATGTCATATTCAGTAGGTCTTTGAAAGGTTTGAAGAATACCTATCCATCTAAAATATATCTCTGTACATCTAGAAAACCTAACTAACATGATGACAGTTTGACTATTATAAATGACTATTAATAAGCAAACCTTAAACAAAAACAGATATATATATATATATCAAAATTGACCTTAAATTTGTATCAATAAACCAAAGTTCATACCATTGTAAAGTCTTGATCCCTATATCATATCTCCTTTATTATTTTTTAAAAAGAGATTGACTGTAACCATTAACAATTTATACCCAATCCCTTTTAAATGAAAACAAATATTTATAAACAATCATTTTGGGAATTTAGGTATTTTTTTCTCCAAACTGCTTCCTGCTGTTTTCAGGGCAAAGTGTTTTTAGGATTCATGGAGATATTTCTCAGGGATCTTGTTCCATCAAACCACATTAGCCTGAAAGGAATCCACAGGTTCTCATCTTCTGTGGAAACAAAAGCAGAACCTCTTCCAAAGTAACATGTCCTTAGACTCAAATTTTGAAGTCAAGATTCCTTTAAAATATATGTTGGTTTAGCTTAGCAGCCCCCAGAATCAAATGTCTCTCTGCAGTCAAAAAAATTCCAGGAAAACAGAATAATGTACATAATTCAGACTCTCTGTGTATATTCTCTCTTGACGTAGCTTATTTTTTCCACTCTATTAGTTTTTAATATTTAATTATCTTTACTCTTTTACTCTATGACTTTCTGTACTCTTTCTTCTCTCTCTTAAGCCCATGTACATTTATCCAACACTGTGACCCACTCAGAGGTCTTTTTTCTGTCTGAATCTTATTGTATATCTGTACAATATACAATATGTCTTATTGTATATCTGTAATCATTTTCTGACCAGGAGATTTTTTTTTAAATGCGAAGCAGGTGTGGCTTGGACTAACTCTGCAGCTTTGACTGTTGGCTCTACCCTGTCCAACACGGCAGAGGTATGTGGGCTGCCTCTGCGAGCCATGTTCGCTGCCCCAGCTCCAGGAACACAGCAGGTCTGTGTCACCATTAAGCAGCTTGTAGCACTCTGCTCACAAACTCCATTTAAATGCTAGGGGAGTTCAACCTAAATGCCCCTCGACCAAAGAATGGAGAAGGAAAAGGTGGTACATTTACACAATGGAGTACTACACAGCAGAATAAAATAACAACAGCTTGAATTTTGCAGGAAAATGGATGGAACTAAAAAACATTATTTTGAGTGAGGTAACCCAGACACAGAAAGACAATTATCACATGTACTCACTCATAGGTAGTTTTTAAACATAAAGCAAAGAAAGGCAGCCTACAAACCACAATCCCAGAGATCTTAGACAACAATACAGACACTAAGAGAGACTTACATAGATCTAATCTACATGGGAAGTAGAAAGTATAAAAAGACAAGATCTCCTGAGTAAATTGGGAGCATGGGGACCTTGGGGGAGGGTTGAATGGGGAAGAGGAGAGGCAGGGAGGGGAGCAGAGAAAAATGTAGAGCTCAAGAAAAATCAATAAAAAAATTAAAAAAAAAAGCTAGGGGAACCTCCTGAAAGAACCAGAGCCATTTGTGCAATGAGCACAAACCAGGAAGCCATTTTTTAAAGAAACCACATTTCTGCTTGTGGCCAGCAAACAGAGACTAGCTGAAAAAAAATGTGGCTACCCAGAAGCTGCACTTGGCTCCTGTCTAGAAGCCCCCCTTTTTTTCTTAAGTTTTTCTTAGGTTTTATGTGGATCCATGTCCCAGACAGTGGAAGTCATTATGTAAAGGGAGACTATTCTTTTGTTTTCTGGCTGCCCAGACCCAAATCACACAAAACTATACTGATTACAGCACTGTTTAGCCAATGGCTTAGGCATATTCCAGGCTAGCTCTTATATCTTAAATTAACCCATTTCTATTAATCTGTGTATCACCATGAGGTTGAGGCCTACCGGTAAGTTTCAGGCATCTTTCTCCTTTGGTGGTTATATGGTGTCTTCCTGATTCTGCCTTCTTTTCTCATCTATCTCTGCCTGGAATTCCTGCCTTGCTCTGTTCTGCACTGCAATAGGTCAAAGTAGCTACTTTATTAACAAATGATAATAAAACATATTCACAGCATACAGAGGGGAATCCCATATCAAAGAACAGTGTCTGCTTCTTGCCCCACAAGAGATGCCTTGGGAAGATACCATCTGTTGAACATACCCTCACCAAACACCAATTCTAGTGTGATTTTAGACCTTTGTTTCACAGTTTCCCTATTTAAGAAATGAATTTGCTATTTTTTGATAAATTATCCAGTCCAAGGTATTTTGTTATAGCAGCAGAAACACTTTAATCCTTACCATGACCTTCTGTGTATGCACCGGGAACAGAGGCTGGGGCTAGTTCTTTGAGAAGAGCAACAAATTGGAAGCATCTGTTGTCATGGTCAAGAGAAGCAAGGGGGAGTGGAGATGGCCAGTATCAGTGATGAACAGGAGATGAAAACTCTGACCCCATGGAATGGAGAAAGTATTTAAAGGGAATACAATGAAAAACATTGTCTCAACACATTAGACAACTGGGCAAGGATCTAGGACCAGAAAGAAAGAAGGCGGGGAGGCAAGAAGAGTGGAGAGACATTGAGAGGAGGAAAATGGAGAAATGTTGAGAAGAGTGATAGAGGAGAGAAGAGGGTAGGGACAGGAAGGGAATGAAAGAGAGGGAAGGGACGGAAGAGAAGAAAAAAGGGGGAAAGATGGGAGTGGTGGCGCACAGCTGTAATCCCAGCACTTGGGAGGCTGAGATGGCAGTTCAAAGCCAGCCTGGTCTACATCATAAGCTCCTGGCCGGAGAAGACCACATAGCGAGGCCCTCTCTTGTAGTAAGAAGGGCCAGGCTGCTTTGCCATTCTGTAACATGAAGGCCTGGTTGGTTTCTGTCCTCCCACCAGGTCCCACAGTCATTAGGTCCCAAAGAAAATCACACAGAGAGGCCTATATTAATGATAAACTGATTGGCCCATTAGCTCAGGCTTCTTATTAGCTCTTGTAGCTTATATTAACCCATTATCCCTATCTATGTTAGCCACATGGCTCAGTACCTTTCTCAGCAGGGCAGGTCACTTCCTGCTTCTTTGGTGGTCCAGGCAGGAGTGCCGAGAGAGCTTCCTGCTTCCCAGAATTCTCCTGGTCTAATAGCCCCACCTCTAAATCCTGTCTGGTTCACCCACCTGGCTAATGGCCAATCAGCGTTTATTTAAATCATGATTGACAGAATGCAGGCAATTCTCCCACACCACTTCCCCCTATTTTTTTTAAACAAAGAGAAATATCCATAGTCCATTTTTTGGGAATGTGGGTGTAGTATTCCAGGCTATTTCCAGCTGGTTGGGGGTGCTGATAATCTTATGGGGACCCAAAGAAAATTTAGAGTTATGATCAAGTCCTGACTGGAGTATCCTGTGGAGCTTGATCATCTCAGGCAGCAATCTTGAATCTGTTCTGGATGTAGAACTCAGACATCCGGGCCATCTGTTCCTACTGGAGATTTCTCAGGTGGTCTTCCTTGGTCAAATCTGAGTTTTCTTAATCAGAATGAATCCACAGCCTCTCATTTCCTGTGGAAACAAAAGCAAAATCTCTTCTCCAAAGTAATATATCTTTTGACTTCAATTTTGAAGTCAAAGTATTTTCCAAATACCTATCTTGAATTAATTCAGCAGCATTTATAAGCAAATATCTTTTAGCAGCTGTTGCTCCTTCCTCAGCATTCAAATAATTCAAAGATAGCATAATAACATACAGTATCCAGATTCTCTGTGTGTTTTCCATCTTTACGTGGCTTTATTTTAACCTCTATTTCTTTTATTTTTACTTTTAACTTTTGGCTTTTTGAGACAGGTTCTCTGTGTATCTTTGTTCTGGAACTCCCTCTGTAGAACAGGCTATCCTTGAACTCACAGAGATCCACCTGTCTCTGCCTCCCCAGTGCTGGGGTTAAAGTTGTGTGCTACCATACCTTGAACTCACAGAGATCTGTCTGCCTCTGCCTCCAGGCATTGGGATTAAAGGTGTGTACCACCACACCCAATTGTTCTCTTTCATTTTAAGAACTTTAACCTTTAGCCTGTATATATATTTAACACAATGTAAACCATTTAGAGGTTTTCTTTGTCTTTGAATCTATGTTTACTGCATATCTCTCTTTTTCTGACTACACGAGTCTTTAATTTACCAAGCAATATGGGTAGGATTAAAGCTGTGACTTTGACGGCTGGATACAGCCCATTCCTTAGCTTTCTGCAATTCCAGCCTCATGGCTGAGGTACCGGCTGTAGCCATGTTTATTGCCACAACTCTATGGCATTTCCAGGTCCTTGCCAGCAAGCAAGCTGCAACAGTGTGTCCACAAACAACACTCAAATACTCAGAAGTCAGACTACCTGCCTGAAAGAGTCAGAGTTTGCCCTGGCAGGACAACCCAGAAAGCAGGCATTTTAAAATGGCGCAACTTTTTTCTTGATATGGCTAAAAACCAAAAAGAATGCAGTCAGCTTTTCATCAACACTATGTAAGTGTTTCGTGGCAGGCCCTCTTAAAAGAGCTGCAAGGTTTTGCAGCTAAAGCTGAGTCAGGAAGCCTCTCTTAAATGAGAGCACTTGCTTGCCTCTAGCAAGCAGAGCAGACACGAGAAATTGCTGCTACCAAGAAAACATGCTTTACTTTGTTCTTTCCCAAGCTTTCTCAGGCTTTCTGTGGATGCAGTTATCCACGTGGGCGCCATTCTGTAGTACGAAGGTCCGGACTGCTTCACCATTCTGTAACATGAAGGCCTGGTTGGTTTCTGTCCTCCCACCAGGTCCCACAAGTCATTAGGTCCCAAAGAAAATCACACAGAGAGGCCTATATTAATGATAAACTGATTGGCCCATTAGCTCAGGCTTCTTATTAGCTCTTGTAGCTTATATTAACCCATTATCCCTATCTATGTTAGCCACATGGCTCAGTACCTTTCTCAGCAGGGCAGGTCACATCCTGCTTCTTTGGTGGTCCAGGCAGGAGTGCCGAGAGAGCTTCCTGCTTCCCAGAATTCTCCTGGTCTAATAGCCCCACCTCTAAATCCTGTCTGGTTCACCCACCTATACATCCTGGCTAATGGCCAATCAGCGTTTATTTAAATCATGATTGATAGAATGCAGGCAATTCTCCCACACCACTCTCTCAAAAAGTGCTATATTTCACATGCCACTTGATGATGAGGTACCGATGTTGTTCCCTGTAGATCAGGAACAAGTCAAAAGATTTACCCTCCTCACTGTCTTCTAGCTTTGCATGGCACAGTGGTATAGCTTGGTGGGAAAGGTTTTGTCAGTTCACCTGTTGAATAACTTTGTCAGCCCTTCTACCTTCTTACTTTTTAAAATGTAATATTTCACTAATTATCTGAGAATTTTATATATGTATACAATGAATTTGATCATATTCAGCCCTAACTCTGACTCTCCTAACCCTTCCTAAATTCCTGTCCTTTTCTTTTCTTTTTAAATAATAATAGCCAACCAAGTTCAATTTGCACTGGCCTCATACTCATAGATGTGGTCCAAGCACTGGAGTGTGGTCAGTTCATAAGCAGCCATACCCTTAAAGGAAACTCTCCCTCCCTAGAAGCCATCTACTGCCCATTGTAGTTGGACTTTATTCAGCTCCTGAATAATGACATAGAGACTTTTTTATTAGTTATGAAAGCATGGGTTTAACTTAGGCTTGTTCCCAACTAGCTCTTAAAATGTAAATTAACCTGTTTATATTAATCTACGTTCTGCCATGTGACTTGTCACCTCTCCTCAGTACAGTAAGTCCAACTTCTGTGTCTTGCTAGTGGATCCTTTGCCTCCCAGACTCCCAATCCCCTCAATTCTTCTCTCTGCCTAGAAGCCCCACCTATCCTCTCCTGCCTAGCTATTTTCCATTCAGTTCTTTATTTCCAGTCAGAAGGTGCCTTAGGCAGGTGAGGAAGGACAGACACATCTTCACACAGTGCGATCACATATCCCACACTACTTGTAGTTCTTCATTTGTTGTGGGTCTCGTGAATGCCTCCCCTCCATGTTGGAATGTTGCCTGGCTTCATCTTGTGCAGGCAACCACAGTTGCTGTGAGTTCACGGATGAACTTGGACTCTTTGAGTTTCTGTGTTAGCACAAAGAAACTTCTCTGATGAGGTCTGAACACTTCACTAATCAACAGATATAAAGACATAAATTTAGATTACAGTTTGATACCATGTTCATTTAGTGTCATAATGGTAAGAGGTTTGCCCTTGAGGCCTGAGAGATCCATACCACAATTTCACGACCAGACTGACAGTATTGGGCGTGTATATTTTCTTGGGGAGCAGCCCTTATATCCAGTTGGAAAGCAGATGGTTACTTGCACAATGTTCATGCCACTATTGCAACCATGTCTTGCCCATTGCACGCCTATCTTGCCAATGTGGTTGTTATTGTAGTTCATAGGGTTCCCATCTGGAAAAAAACAGTTGAATTTTCCCCACTGTGGCCTGCATAGTACTTCTAGAACTGTGAAAAACAGCCAGCAGAAAGGAAACTTCCCGGTCATTACCAACTTGAGTTCTCCATATTCTGTGACCAAAGTCTGTGGTCTCATTAGCAATAGAGTCTTACTATTAGGTTCTAGTGGGCAACCATCTACCGTAGTATTTGAGATGGGATACCTTCACTGAACCTTGAACTATGAGGAGGTGGCCAATGAATTCCAGGGATCTACCTATCTCTGTCTCAGTAGCATCAGGGTTGCGTGTGTACTCTAGCCTGTGTAGGTGCTGGAGATCTAAACTCAGTCCACCATGTTTGCACGGCATGTACTTTATCTGATGAACCATTCCCTTAGATCAATCCTAGGGATTTTAGATGCTGTGATCAGATATGACAAAGACATCCATGATGAAAAAAAAAAAGTAGGGCTGACAGGATGGCTGAGTGGGGAAAACTGCTGCCAAACTGGATGAATGGAGTCTGATCCCCAGAAGCCATATGGTAGAAGGAGAGAAGAGTCAACTCCCACAAGTTGTCCTCTGACCCCTACATGTGCACTACAGCACATGTTGGCCTCACCCCATTCAAAATAAAAAAATTAAATGTAAAAAATGATTTTTTAATAAAGGAAACAAAATTGCATCTACACAGCATGATCTTCTATGTAGAAAATCCTAGGAATCCATAAAAACATTATTACAATTAATAAATTTATCAAAGATAAAAATATAAGGTCAAAGCTTCAAGATCAATGTGCGCAAATCAATAACATTTCTTCATATTAACAATGAACAATCTGAAATGAAATTAAGAAAGCAATTCTATCCAATAGCATTTAAAAGGAGAAAATACTTAGGAATACATTTAATAAAAAGACGTGGAGACTTGTACACTGAAAAGTATAAAACTGCTGAGGGAAATTAAAGACTAGCTAAATAAATGGAGACAGTTCACGCTTGCTGATTGGAAGATCAATAGTGGTAAGATGGCAATTCTCCCTAAATTGATCTATAGAGCAAACACAACCTCTATCAAAATCCCAGCAGGCTTTTTTCACAGAAATTGACAAGCTGATCTTAAAATTTATATGGAAATGAAAAGACCCAGAATAGCAAAAACAATTTTGAAAAAGAATAGAATGGAAGGACTTTGATTTCCCAGTTCCAAGGCCTGTGATGTGCGCCTGATAATGGAGACAGCATTCTGCCAAGAGTCCAGTGCAGGGTGCTCATGTTTCTGGTCAACTGATTCTTAAGATACAACCTAGAATCATTAGTGGAGAGAGTTGCAGTGAGGAATTTTCTAGATCAGGTTGGTCACTGGAGGATTATCTTGATTGTTAACTGATATAGGAGAGCCCAGACCACTGTGGGATACAACATTCCCTAGGCAGGGGGTCCTGAACAGGAAAGAGAGGAGAGAGGTTGCTGAGAGCTGGAAAGGAAGGGAACAAGCAAAGATGCATGGGGTGATTCTCTGCTCTAAGTCCCTCTCTCTACTTCTCTTTCCTTCCCTAAGTATCTTTTTGTTGCAATGTTTTCTTGTCGCAGTAACAGAAATGGAACTTAACAATTTTCCTTAGGGATCTTTAGGCCATGAGTAGTGAGCATGCCATAGTCCTCACGTGTGAGTCAGAGGACAACTTTTGGGAGTCGGTCTCGCCTTCCACAGTGTCTGTCTTGGGAACTGAACTCATATCATCAGGCTTGTATTATTGGGTGGCAAGGACACTTGTTTCCTCAGCCATCTCCCTGGCCTGGAACTGGTTATCAATTGAACTGCAAAGCACTCAGTGAGGAAAGGACAGGTTTCCATACCCTTGGAAGAACAAAATATCCATAGATGGAACTTAGAGTTTGCTTTACACCACTCCCCCAAAGTCAGCAGTACAGATAACATCTCAAAATAGGGGCCAAATTCATGCAGTTGTTAGAGGCACATACAGCAAAAACATCTCTATTACTTTAGTTAGGCAGAAAGGTCTCAGATTCAACATCAGGGAAAGAAAAGAAAAGGAAGTGGGGCTGGAAAGATGGTTCAGTGGTTAAGAGCACTAGCTGTTCTTGAAGAGGATCTAGGGTCAGTTCCTAGCACCCACATAGGAGCTCACAACTGTCTGTAACTCCAATTCCAGAGGATCCAACATCACCTTCTGATCTCCATAGGCACCAGGCACACGTGAGGTGCACATACATGTCTGCAGACAAAACCCTCACACATACAAAATAAATAAATCTAACAAAAATTTTTTAAAAAGAAAAAAAATCAGGATGTGGGGGTGTCCACCTTTAGTTTGAGCATTTGGGACATAGAGGTAGGTAGGTCTCTGTGACTTTTAAGGCCAGCCCAGTCTACATAGCAATTTCCGGGCCAGTCAGGGCTGCATAGCGAGACCTTGTCTGACAAAACAGAACAAAAAACCCAAAACCACAAAACAAAACACACAAAGAAGCAAACAAAAAGGATATCAATGGAAAAAGAGAAAATGGATACAATGGGCTTAACCAAAACTTTCAATTTGTGGGTTGGAGAGATAGCTAAGTGGTTAAGAGCACTTATTTACCGCTTTCGCAGAGGACTCAAGTTCAGTTCCCAGCCCTCAAAACTGCTTGCAACTCCAACTTCTGGGGATCTTACACCCTCCTTTGGCCTCCAGGGCTACCCACACACACACATGCAAATGCACATGCACACACACACACACACACACACACACACACACACACACTTGGAAAAGAATAATAAAAAATTTAATAAAAGCTCTGGACTGGGGAGATGGCAGAGAGGATAAAGTGCTTGCTGTACAAGTGTATGGACCAGAGTTCAGCTTAGCACCCACGTAAAATCCAGGCAGACACGGTGGCCTATCTGTAATCCCAGAGCAGCTCCATGTTCAGTGAGAGACTGCTTCAGTAAATAAAGGAGGAGCAAGACTGAGCAGGACCCTCCCCCCAACTCAATCTCTAGTTTCCACATGCGATCATGAATGCACACACGTGCACTCACATTCACACATACATGTGGGAATACACATCAACACATGCACCTCTCACAAATGCACATACATTTTTTTTTAAGTTTGAATTTCAAAAATCACCACCGGGAAAATAAAAAGGCAGGCCATTGGCTGGGAAGAAAATATTTGCGAATATCTGATCAAGAACTTGTAGCCAGGATATATAGAGAGTTCAGCAAGAAGAAACTGAACTAAGTTTTAAATAAATGGGCAATAGACATTCCACCAAAGATGATACACAAATGACTAATGAGCACTTGAGGAGATGAACAGCATCAAAGTCGTTAGGAGAATTCAAAGTAAACCACAGTGAGGAGCTGGGAGGATAGCTCAGTGGTTAAGTACACCTGCTGCTCTTCCTGAAGACCTGAGGTCAATTCTCAGAATCCATATGATGGCTCAGGACCACCTGTAACTCCAGTACCAGGAGATCAATGTCCTTTTCTGATCTCAGACACCAGGCATACACACACACACACACACACACACACACACACACACACACATAGAGAGAGAGAGAGACAGACAGACATATATGCACCCAAGCACGTGGAATAAAATTAACTAATCTTAAGTAACTAATTAAAAAAGACACGATGACATACCACCCTAGCATCTCTGTAACTGAAAAGAGCCAATGACAAATGCTAGTCAGGTTTTGGAGAAAGGGTCTTCCTCATATGTGATGGTGGCATTTTCTAAAATGTTCAACATGGGTAGAGGTACAGCTCAGTGTCCCGTGTGTGTGGCATGCATAAGAAACCAACCAGACACCCTGACAGTTGCCTCCTAGGTCATTAAGAAAAATGAAAACAAAAGCATCCCCAAATCTGCATGCAAATGTTTATAGGGATTTAATTTTTATTTAAGATTTTATTTATTTATTTATTTATTTACTTACTTACTTATTTTTTGGTTTTTGAGACAGGGTTTCTCTGTGGCTTTGGAGCCTGTCCTAGAACTAGCTCTTGTAGGCCAAGCTGGTCTGGAACTCACAGAAATCTGCCTGCCTCTGCCTCCCGAGTGCTGGGATTAAAGGTGTGCACCACCACCACCCGGTTGAATAATTATTTATTTATTATGTATACAGTGTTCTGTCTGCATGCATGTCACCAGATCTCATTATAGATGGTTATGAGCCACCATGTGGTTGCTGGGAATTGAACTCAGGACCTCTGGAAGAGCAGGCAGTGCTCTTAACCTCTGAGCCATCTCTCCAGCCCCCAAGATTTTATTTATTTAGCTAGCTATTTTGCTGGGTGTGGTGGCATACGCTTTGGAACCCAGCACTGGGGAAGCAGAGGCATAGGGATCTCTGAGTTCAGGGTCAGCTTGGTTCACATAGTGAGTTCCAGGTCAGTCAGAACTACACAGTAAGACTTGTCTCAAAAACAATCAAACAATAAACAAAATAAAACTAAAACAACAACAAAAACACAGATTATGAGTCAGGCATGCTTTTAATCCTAGTTCTTAGGAGGCAGAGACAGGCAGATCTCTGTGACTTTGAGGCCAGCTTGGTCTACAAAATGAGTTCCAGGACAACCAGGGCTGTTAAATAGAGAAACCCTGTCTCTAAAAAACAAAGCAAAAAACAACAAACAAACAAGCAAACAAATGCAAACCCAGATGATTAAGATGGTTCTAAAACTCAACAAATTTATTGAAAAATCACCAACTTGAGTGGATGTTCACAAAGCAATGTGGCTGTGCACTTTAATAAACTTATTCAATGTTGCTAGGCAGAAAGGGCTTCAGGGAAAATCTAGACTCTGCATTCACAGGCTGCTGGGTTGCCAACGGTACCCCACATCCTCCAGTGGATCGCAGGAGTAATGGCATGCAGAGCCATTTCTCCCTCCTCCTGGGGGTTCCTGATCTACTTTGCAAGTAGGGGCTGTATACCATATTATCTTCCAGTGAGGGTAAGTGTATCCTGGGAGACAGCATCCTCAGGCCAACCTCACTGTGTCTGCAGTGGACCATGCTAACGTTCCTGGATACTGCATGAGTGACTGAGTCGTCAGTGGTCCTGAACTTACATTTGTCCTCTCAGATTCTTGGCCATGATTTTACACGAGATCCATGTTGGATAGTTGAAAATTCTGTGCTCAACAGAGGGAGTGAGATGGGTGGTCGAACAGTGGGGATCAGACTGAAGTGCTGTTTTGTTGTTGTTTTGTTTTGTTTGTTGTCTTTTGTTTTTGCTTTTTTTTTTTTTTTTCAAGACAGGGTTTCTCTGTGTAACCTCGAACCTTGGTTGTCCTGGAACTTACTCTGTAGATCAGGCTGGCCTCGAACTCACAGAGACCTGTCTTCCTCTGCTTCCCGAATGCTGGGATTAAAGTTGTGTGCCTTCACCACCCAGCCCAGGCTGAAGTTTTGTGGCAAACCTTTACCCTGATGGAAAGTTTGTGTGTTACCATGGGATTGATGTTTTAATTGGTAAAACCTAGAGGAGGCAGAGTGCCCTCCAGAAAGGGCACTGGCCTCTTGCAATCAGGCAAGAACTCGAAGAGAGTGAGACTTCTGGGTCTTTGCAGGCTTGGTAGAGATTGCTGGTCACACTGCAGCTGTGAACTTCTCGGCATCATCACTGGTCAAATACTTGATACTAAATCTCAATCTGCATACACACCCTCTTGGTGCTGTCTGTCAGAGAACTCTAAACACTAAGCATGTGCCAGCTCCAACCACAAAGAACTCTTCCAGGGTAGAAGGGTCCAGTGTGGTCACCTTGACATGGAGAACTTGGTTGATCTTCTCAAAGGCTAAGTTATATCAGAATCTCAGGGCTGATCTGTGTTGCTGACAGGTTGAACATGCAGCCATACCTGAGGCCCTATCAACTGTGGTCAGTGAGTGGAGATCACTGTGGTCAGTGTGTGGAGATCATGGTGCTAGATCAGAGGTATTGTCTTTTATGCCTCATCCATACTGATTTGATCAGTGAGAAGCTGTCTGACATTCAGCTGGCTGTAACGAGACTTTCCCTATCCTGCCAGTCAGCTCCCAAATAATAGCACAGGAGACTTCTCATTATGAAAGCTCGGCCTATAGCTTAGGCTTGTTCCTAACTAGCTCTTATAACTTAAATTAACCCATTTATATTAATCTATGTTCTATCACATGGCATTACCTCTCTTCCATCTTGTACCTTCTGTTTCCTCTCCATGTCTCTTGATGTCTCCCATGTATCTGGATTTTCCTCCTCTTCTTCTCTTTCCCCAAAAGTCCCACCTACACCTCCTGCATAGCTATTGGCCATTCAGTTTTTTATTATACCAATAAAAATAAATATATCTTCACACAGTGTATGAATATAGCATAGCAATTCTCCCTTTTTGTCTAACTAAAAAGGATAGTAAAACTATCTACAATAAGAATAATTATTAGGTAAGAATTATATTAATAATGTCCAGTCTATTTGTATTTGGCAAATTCAGAAAAAGTACTGTATTATATAGCCTATCTTAGTGAGTCCAAAGATTTGTAGCTAATTAAGTTTTTATCCTAACTTGTTTTACCTCAAAACATCTTTTTAGACAAACAATTTAAACTTTTATGTCTTTCAACTTTATACACTTAATATCTCTTATGCAATTTTCTTTTCTGAATTTGGTAACAAGGAAAACTGTAACTATAACTATCTCATTTACAACCCCATCAGAGACCCAAGAAGGATTATAATGTTACCTGAGTAAACAGGAAGTGCAGCACAAGCAACCCCTAAAACTATAGAAATGAAAGAGACAGCTTGCTGCCTGGACAATTACTCAAGATTCCTCTGTAAGTCTGGGGCATCCATCTTCAGTCTACAGACCTAGAGTATCTGACAGACTTTACTGTAGCAGGAATTTTGAAGAACTGTTCTACCTTGCCTTGGCAAAGTTTGACAGTTGCCTTCTTTTGTCCTACTTGTCGAATTTGAGCAGCCTTCTGTCAGCGGTGGAGGTAAAGACAGTTTCTTGCTGAAATGGCTAGTTTGAAAGCAAACTCCATATGGGGTTCTTCTATGCCTATCATTCTTTTTTGAAGTAAATTGGTACTGCCAGGAGCAGATATGCCTCACTGTCATGAAAAGCTTCATGCTATTAAACCATCTTAAATTTCATATTCTGTAGGTCTTGAAAGTGTTTGAAAATCACCTATGTATCTAAAATATGTCTTTGTTCAACCTTGAAAACATATCTAACATGACTCCAAATTTAATTATTATAGAGTGACTAACTATTAACCTGTATTTCTTATTTATTCTAAATATCTTTCAAGGACTAGAACTTTGCATTACATTGTCAAATGAGTTGCATAAGTATAATACCTTAAACAAAAGTAGAAATACATAAAATAACAAAAATAACCTTAAATTTGTATCAATATACAAAAATCCATACCAGTGTTAAATATTTTAGACTAGTGGTTGTTCAAAACTAGACTCACCACTAGGCAGTCATAACACACACCTTTAATCCCAGCAATCAGGAGGCAGAGGCAGGCAGCTCTTTGTAAGTTAGAGGCCAGCCTGGTCTATGAGAGCTAGTTCCAGGACAGGCCCCAAAGCTACAGAGAAATCCTGTCTCAAAAAAAGCACAAAAAATGTAGGTTCACCAATTCAATTCACCCTTTTATACCATCATTTCTATACTATATCCCCCATTTTTCCTTCAGAAGGAGATTCAGATTTTATCCTGACCATGACCAATAACAACTTGAAGTAAACCCCCTAAATGATGATAAGCATCCACAATCCATTGAACAACCAAAAACCACCCAACCCACCTCTTGGGAATGTAGGTGTCATGCTCCCTAGACTACTTCCTGTTGTCTGGGGGTGATAGCATCTTTAGAGAACCCTGAGAAAATGGTCAGGTTCTGGGAGAGCTGGCTGTTGTGCAGTCTCAGTGTCATGGGGAAGTGCAAGGCTGATCTGAAGTGCTGGCTGTACAGTCTGTGAGACTGGACCATTTCAGCCTGCAGCTTTAAAGTTGTTCTGGATGCAGAATTTTGAGAAAACTGTAACAGAGGCATTCTGAGAGGCTATATAACCTTGGTTACTCTTTGTTGGTGTCTGGTCC
Source organism: Ondatra zibethicus (assembly GCA_004026605.1). Lineage (NCBI taxonomy): Eukaryota > Metazoa > Chordata > Mammalia > Rodentia > Cricetidae > Ondatra > Ondatra zibethicus. Next base: position 37,382 of record PVIU01005752.1, on the reverse strand, counting down.
TTTAAAAAAAACACATGTATAGAATGTGCAGTATGCACAAGTCACTTAAAGATGACTTTCTGCTGTATGTTTGAACAGGTAAAAGGCATCTGTTAATTTTAGAAGTCCGTTTGGAGTGTATTACCATACCTCTACCCATACCATATGAAAATATGGTATGTAATAATAAGTCATGAGGATCACGTTTCATCCAGTCTCAGATCTGTTCCCATAGTCTAGGGATCAGCATATATGTCACCTTTCCTATAGTCTTTCTTAGTTTCTTCTTTCATGTCTATAGTTAATATCCTCAGGAGGTCTCCCCCTATCAAATCTGATCTCTATTAACTTTGAAGGAATCCATAGCTTTTTGTTTCATGTGTAAACAAAGCATAACTTCTTCCCCAATGCAACATATTTTCTGACTGTACAGCAGGGACTCTTAAAAGATCTGTGCCTCTGTATGCCGAACCTACCCAAGAGACTGCTTTCCAGGTCCTATGTGGATATTCTAGCCTGCATGCTTGACACCATATGTAACCAGTCTTTCTCTGTCCCACCAGCCAGCTCCCAAATAATGACATAGAGACTTCTTATTATGAAAGCCCAGTCTATAGTTTAGGCTTGTTCCTAAGTAGCTCTTACAACTTAAAATTAACCCATTTATATTAATCTACATTCTATCACGTGGTGCTACCTCTCTTCCATCCTGTACCTCCTGTTTCCTCTCCATGTCTCCTGGTGTCTCCTATGTGTCTAGCTTCTCCTTGCTCTATTTCCCCAGAAATTCCACCTATACCTCCTGCCTATTGGCCATTCAGCTTTTTATTACAGCAATCACAGCAATAAATCTTCACACAGTCTACAAACATCCCACAACAGCTGGCCAAGCCATTTTGCTGATTCCTGTGGTTTGACTTACCCCTCCAGAACTCAAGTTCACATTACAGGTGTGGGACTGGGAAGATGGCTCTGTCAGAAAGTCAGGGAAGTGTTTAGCACACGAGCCTAGAACCTGAGTTTGGATACCCAGCTCTGTGTAAAAGCTAGGTATGCCTACAATCCCAGATCTGGGAGATGGAGGCAATAGAATCCTAGGGCCCTACCAATTAGTCTAGCCTAATCATTGAGCTACGGGACGGAAAGTTGAGATGGAAAACCTGACATTGATCTTGGCCTCCATACATACATGGATGCACCATCCTACACACACACACACACACACACACACACACACGCACACGCACACACACACATACATGCACACAAACAAAACGAAAAGGTATTTCATGGCCTTTATAATAGTCTAAGAACTGGGATTGTTTCAAAGGTGGTAGGGTCTCAAGGGCTCTTCTCTGAGTTCTGAACCAAGAAATGTGACCACAGCAGGAGTGGATTTGCCATTGCATGAGGTTGTCTTGATAAACAAACAAGGTCTACCTGCTTATCTATCTGTTATGCCTATGTTCCCTCATCCTTCTGCCATGTTATGATGCAAAAAGAAGGCCTTCATTGATGTGACTGCCTTGTTTTGAGTTTCCAACTCTCCTGAGCCAAATAAACTTCCCTTATTCCCAATTTTCCTGGTCTGTGGGACTCCACAGAGCTGGCAGGAGCTGGCTCAGCCAGCATATGTGGGATAGCCCAGTGGATCAGGTATGGAGAAGAAAGAGGGATGTCGTTATCAGGTGTCCATGTTTACTTCCTTTGCAGATGCCCTTGAGGGGCATTCTCCATAGCATAGAGATCATCACACAGGGTCTCCCAGAAAGTCCACCCTCCTGTATCTTCCTTAGGACTCTTCCTTCATCTCCCATCCCTTCTCTCTTTAGATCTGTGGGAGCCAGTCAAACCATTAATCACAGCTGAAGCAGCCACACACAGTCTTCCATACTAACCTTTCTACACACTATGGCTGTACACCATTGAAGGCTCTGCCCTCTGGGAGAAGTTTCCTTCTGTGTGGTGTCATCTAATCATACCCTAGGCCATAGAAGGCTGCAGAAGACTTCCCTTGGCCCACTCTTTTGAGATATTTGTTTTGGGGCTGGGAGCTGCTGGGTGAGCAACGCAGCCACTCTGACGCCTCTTTGTTGTTCACGCCACATGGTGAAAGCACAGACAGGCTCAAGTTGTGGCAGCTGTTTCAGCTCCCAGCTGTTGGTCCCCCCAACCCAGGTGCCACACAGGCTAGGGAGTGTGCCTCCCGATGACTCCAGCCATAACAGTGACCTGCAAGTTGGCTCTGCTTGATTGAGAATCAACTCCCTTCAAAGCCTTCTAAGACTCATAATTAAGTCCTAGGTCAGGTCCTCAGCTTTTCCTACCCTCCAGCTGTGGTGGCCTCTAATTTCTACGTGAAGGAGAATTTCTTGTTATCTTAATTAGCCTTTAATTGGTGATTAGCCACCTTCTGTCTTTGATTGTCTTCCTCCACTGCTTCTGTTGCCCCCAGCAACAGCTCTCCAACTCCAGAGGCACCTGATGCCAAGTTGCCGAGTATCTTCCTCATACCTGGTTCACCGAGCTCTCCTGTGGGTTCTTCCTGCTGATCCTAACTGCACCTCTAGCCCTCAGCAGGAGCTATTCATGCATTCATCCCGCCAGCAATAGAGTCCTCATTGTCAACCATCTGGTGGCTGGGCTAGATCCAGAATCCTATTTCAGAGATTCTTGGAGCTCTCCTGGTACCATCTGTTGCAGGTTGGATTCCCTGGCATTTGGTCCCTGCAAAGGAAATCTGCGTGCAAGAAGGAAACGGTCCCTGAGACCTAGCCAGTGGGGCAGAGACTGAAGGGAGTGGGGCATGGCAGTCAAAGGGAAGGCTCAATTGGTCCTACGAGGACCCACCAGAATTACATCACGTTGGAGAGACTGTGCCAAGCTGTGGAAACCTCCATACCTAGCAATAGGTGATATGTAGGCAATTTCCCATAAGGGAGTATGTTTTGGGGCTGATGTCTTTCGATGAGGATGACCCACAGAGAGGATTCTGTTGAGAGATTTAAGTCCACAGCCCAGTAGTAGGTGGGGAAGTGTGGATGTATCCTGGGTCCAGGGTAACCAATGATGAGTATGGGTGGTATCCTGGAGGGGAACATCATACCAGCACATTTCCTCTATATGTCTGAAATTAGATAAAAATGCACATTTGGACTCCAAGATAGAGATTTATGACCCATTTGGATACCATCTGTAAATTCTAGAAAAATGGTGGTCATGAGGCCGCCAACTTGGAAATGGCTCTTATGAGCGTGCAGTGTTTGGAAGGGTCAAGGCTTTCTGGGGCAGTGATTTTGCTTTATAGGTGAAAACAATTGAGGTCTCAAAGCCGCGCCCCCCCCTCCAGGTGTACCTGAGCAGAAAGAAACAGGTGAGAATTAAAAAAAAAATAACATCGCACACATTGTGTTTATCAAGCTCTATGCTCATTTGTTTATTAGCAAACACTCACAAGCACCCACCAGGTATCAGGCGCCACATGACAGCTGAAAACATGCTCCCCGCAGTGCTGCTTTGACAAACCAACATCTCTGCTTGGGGAAATCACTCTGGGAAGACTGCCGCAGAGCCACAGACCTCACATCTCCGCTGGTCGTTCTTCCCCAAGGCCAATCCCAGAACAGCACTGCCCTGTCCGCGGGCGGGCGAATGTGAGAAGGAAACAGCTTTCCGGTGGAGCGGTTAAGTTGGTAACATCGGTGTGAGGAAGGAAAGAGAGGGGAGCAGAGACAGCAAAGGTAAGAGGGAGAGCCTCTGGGAGATATAACCCAGTGTCAAAGCACTCAACCAGCACAGGAGGGCCTAGGCAAAGGAACCGGTGTGAGTGGGAGGTGGCCAACTAGAAAGTGATCAAGGTCTTAGAATTGATACTGCAAATTCCTCAACATTCTTCCTCCCTCAAGTTAGTATGCATTACCTTTCTGTTGCCAGTGACCTCTCAGTCCCATCCCAGGGCTGTAGCACACAGCGCCAGGTACTGTCCGGTTTATGGTTCAGGCTTTCTAGTTCAGTATGCTCTCCCAAGAACCTGATCCCAAGCCCACAGGGACTGTGCCGTATTTGTCTGCTTTTGTAGACGCAGAGCTGGTCATCGAGATGGGTAGCAGGTAAAGGACCTTGCTGCCGAGCCTGGAAACCTGAGTTTGAAGCCCGGAACCCACGCGGTAGAAGGAGAGAAGCAACTTTTTCAAGTTGCCTTCTGCCCTCTACATACTCCCTATGGCGTGCATGCATCTACACACACACAAACACACACACACACACAAAACAAATAAATAAATGTAGTATTTGTTTGTTTGGGGGAGATTTAGAGACAGAGTTTCCCTATGTAGTCCTGGCTGTCCTTAAACTCGTTCTTGTAGATCAGGCTGGTCTCAGACTCACAGAGACCCACCTGCCTCTGCCTCCTAAGTGCTGGGACTAAAGGCAGGCACCACCACCACTATGATAAAAAAAATATTTTTAAAAGAGTTTAAGAGAGTCTTAAGTGGCATGGATTGGAAAATGTGTTGTAAGATGGACCTTTTATTGCTACTGATATTGAGTCCCTGCAAAACGAAGAAACCCCTCCCACAAGGTGCCATCCATGCCCTTGAGCTTCAGATTGTGGCACTGGGTACTTCCTCAAGATCCAGGCAGAGTTTTCCATCCTTCAGAACCCAAGGGCCCTGGGCTGGTGTGGTCATCCCACAGTGAATTGCTGGAGTGCAGTAGCTTCCTGGACAGTTTAACTGTGGTCTGCAGATGGTGGAGACAGAAGCAGGGCCCACAGCAAGAGGGCACACTCAAGGCTGGCAGCTGGGACATTTGGGCCTAGTCTGTCCCTTGTGGAATGAAGTGTATAGTCATGCATGTTGGCTACATCCTGGTCACTTTGGCTCTTATTACTTCCACAGACGTGGACCAGATGGCTCTGTGGGGTTTCTGGGCGTGTATCCTGGCTGTTGGAGCTTGTGAGAAAGGCTAAGAGAGCACAGGCTAATGACCTTAGGTCAGCCCCCTGCCCTGCTTCTCCAGTGGGACTCCCTGAGTTATCTTCTGCCATGGCTCCTTGAAGTCACTGTGGGATGGAGCCTACAGGAAAGGCTGCTTGCCAAAGCTCTCTATCCTGACACCTCCCTCTTGCTCACACTATCCTGAGGGCATTTCTGGATGAGTCTATAGTAAACTCCAGCTGTCCTTGGAGCTCTCCACAAAAAGGGCTTAGTTGACTCACGTCATAAAAGGGGGAACCAGCAACATAGTAAGGAAGAGCCTGGAACACAGCAACCCAAGGACTGCGTCTCTTCTAGACCTGCTTGAGTCTGTCTCTTCATTCTCAGGCTGGGTCTAACTGCTGATTCTCCAGCGGAGGGTCAGGTCCTGCCAGCTTCATGGGCAGCACACCCCAGTCCCAGGCCTCACAGCACAGAGTGCTCTGGACCTCTTACTTGGTGGGTCTCTCACTGCACACTTACGGATTCAGAGTGGGGAGTCTCGCTTTCTTGAAAGAAACAAGAAATGGTTGGGGGCAGAATACACAACGCCAACCAACGTCAGTACTAACCTCTCCTGGCTTGAACCTCGGCCCCTCGAGGGCTTGCTTGTTGACGAGATCATTCAGCAAACATTGACCCAGCACTGTAGAGGGCAGGCAATGAAGGGCAGGTAGAAATTGGGAGAGCATACAATCTCCTTGAAGACTTAGGCCTTTTCCGGAGCAGAAACGTGGCAAAGCGGGACAAACAGACTTTGAACCAGTCTGCCAACTACTGAGCGTGGTTTAGGCCTCGGATTTCCAACTGTCAGATGGGCAATGTAAAGGAAAACACTTTTAAAGTCTGTGCCCAACACTGGGCCCCCAACTTTCTCCCCGCCATGATGTGTGTGTACGTGGGCATGCATGTGTGCATGTGTGTGTGTGTGTACACAGGCGTGCACACGTGTGCGTGTGTGCTGATATTGTTCTGTCTTTGAAAGGAAAGGGAACAAAGTGTGAGATTTCAGAGTGGGGTACATCAGGCCTCCCAGGGACTTGTGGAGGCTTGATACAGCACCACCTCCATAGCATGCAAACACTGTCAGCCCTGGGAGGTGCTGTTCATCCCTGCGTTGACAAGGCTGCCTGCCACAGTGCTAATGAAGCCCCCACTGGGGGTTCAAGTGTTGAGGACAGCTGCCTGAACTCTCTCCAGCTCTCTTACTAGCCTTGCTGGCTCGCTGGGGGGTCTTCTCCCTTGTGAAAATAACGAGCTCGGAGGTGCTATGTGCTCATCAGAAGAAAATGAGGCAGAATTTTAAAAGTGCTCTGGGCCCTGCTGTCCAGTCACCCTTCAGTACAGGGAAAAGAAGAAATTACTGAAATGTGGAATCATTTGAAGAAATTAGACCTACTTGGTCCAACATTAAGGCTAGTTCTAATTAAGTGGTACCATCTTTCTTGCTAGGGAAGGAAAAAAAAATCACTTCAGCCCTTAATTTCTCCTGCCTCCCTATAAGGAAATATGTGCAAAGGCTTCTGGGATGTTTATTAGGTCGTTTTGTTTTAATCACCAGCACAAGGTTTGCTGGGAGAGACTGCAGACCTTTGGGTAAATTCTCAATCAGCCACTTTAAATGGGTGTCTGGAACCTTCTGAAGGCTACCCCATTCTTCAGTAGGGAGGAAATTTCCATTCATTTCTCTGGGTTTTGCTGCACTGTCAAGCACAGGAGGCCCTGGAGGCTGGACCCTCACATAGGGGTCCAGTTTTAAGGATCCACCTTAGCTCTGCAGCTGCTGGAGGGCCAAGAAGAGTGCCTGCGAGAGGCCAGATGAGTCAGGCACGAGAGAGGAAGCGTGTTCCAAAGGCTCTCAGAGTGATGTGGGGTTGGAACGGGCATCCTGGAGGAGGTGGCATGTTCACAGAGATGACGGATGGGAGGCAATGATGTGGAGTGGGAGTGGCTGGGGGAGAGAAGGCTCAGGCAGAGACTCTGTGAAGCTCAACAACAGAGCCATTGTGGAGTGCCCAGAGGGCGAAGGCAGAGAGGTGAGGTGGTGAAGTCGGCAAGGCCCGATCCTGTGCAGTCTTGTCGGCCTTGGTTGGGACTTGAGGTTTTTATTCCTGGGATTTTAAGCACAGGCGTGACAAGTTCTTTGGGTCTCAAAGTTGCTCTGACAGCTGGGATGAGCAGGGGCTGTGTCTGGAGCCATGTGGAAGATGTGGAAGCTACCAAGGACTGGAAATGACAGGGGGCAGAGCTGAGAGCCATTCCGTTCTGCCATCAGAAACTGCCACATTGGCAGTGTGGGGGAGGGAGAGTTTTAGCCCTTCCCCTTAGGGGTTTTTATCTGGATCTGAGAACTAAATCAATTAGATTGTCACGTGGCAGATCAATAAGGGAAAAGCATGCAAAGGGAAGACAACTTTCCCATGACCCAGGAGCAGTCTCCAGAATGCAGAGGAACAGGTACCCAGAGGATCAAGTGGGCTGGAATGTGGTAAGGGTTTCAGGTGAGGGAGAAACAGATGGAGAAGCTGCCAGTGTGATAAGGGCCCAGCTCCCTGCACTGATTTGCACAGAATTTTCTCAGTTGCAATTTCCCAACCTTAGTGATAAAAGTGAAGGTACTTCCTTCTAGTGCAGGGAGGAAGTTTTTCACAAGGGAATCCCATCTTCTAAGGGGCAGAAAGAAAACTGGTGATGCAGTTAGCCAACAGAGTGCTGGCTGAGCATGTAGCAAGCCCTGGGATAGATCTGCGGCACAGTAACTGGGAATGGCAGTGCAGGTTCTGTAGTCTTAGCACTTGGAAGGGGGAAGAGGCAGGAAGACCAGAAATTCAAGGTAATCCTTGGCTACAGAGCAAGTTTGAGGTAAGCCTGAGCTACAGGAGACTGTCTTAAAAATAAAACAACCATTAAGAAAGAAAGAAAGAAAGAAAGAAAGAAAGAAAGAAAGAAAGAAAGAAAGAAAGAAAGAAAGAAAGAAAGAGAGAGAGAGAGAGAGAGAGAGAAAGGAGGGAGGGAGGGAGGGAGGAAGGGAAGAAGAGAAGAAAAAAAAGAAAAGAAAAACAAGAAATATGCCAGGATGACCTGCCACCCATTAAGCTTAGGCAACAAAATTCCACCTTACATCTTGGTAGCTGAGGCGAATATTTAGGCCATAGAATGAAAGTCCTAGCCAGCAGTGGTGGTGCACACCTTTAATATCAACATGGGAGGCAGAGGCAGGCAGATCTCTGTGAGTTCCAGCCCATCCAGCACTACAAAATGAGACCATGTCTTAAAAAACAAAAATATTGGCTACTGGGTAGATGTGGGCATACACACACACACACACACACACACACACACACACACACACACACACACACACACACACAAGACCAAAATGGAGAAGCCAAATGTGGTCTTGGAATCCAGACGGACAGAAAGGAACCACAGTCACTGACCGGACTCAGGTTCCAAGGGAGTGAACAGGGAAGAAATTCCTGACTTAATGTTCCCTCAGCTGTGGCAGGACCAGGTGACCCAGGGCCCAGAATCCTACAGAAACACAGAACAAATTGGCAGAGCCACCAGAGAACAGCCAGTGAGGGAGGCATCCCACGCACGGTCTTGCCTTTTTTGCTGTCTGCCCTTTGGAGTGGAATGCCTCCTGAACCAGAGCTTGAGGTAGGAAAGTTAGCCTGCTGCAGGACAAGCTTCCCTGTGGGAGAAACACCCATTAAGGGATGCATGGCCTCCATGACAGTTCCCTTGAGTCCCATTCCAGCACCAAGCATGAGCATCTGCTCAGATCTTGTGTTGAGAGTCTCTCCTAGAGTTTCTCCCTCTCTCATACTCTATTAAGTATTCAGACTGGTCAAGCTCATGCACTTGGCCCATTTATTCCCCTGGGTTGCCATTAGCAGGTCCAAAGTCATTGCTTTAGTAGGGAGATTTCCACATAGCTGCCACTCTCCATACTGAGAACTTTCTTAGCTCCCTAGCACTTTCAACCATGGCATAACCCTTGGAGGCCCTTTCTGTACCCCTCTAGGCCAAGTGTGTCCCTTTAATATCTGTTGTCCCAGAATGTCTGTCTCCCAGGGGACCCCAAGAGAGTCAACTACTATAGATGATGATGATGATGATGATGGTGATGGTGATGGTGATGGTGATGGTGATGATGATGGTAATGTGATGATGACGATGTTAATGATGGTGTTGATGATGTTGCTGATGGTGGTAATGATGGCTTTTTTTGAGACAGGGTTTCTCTGTGTGGCTCTGGCTGTCCTGGAACTCTGTAGACCAGGCTGACCTCAAACTCAGAGATCCACCTGCCTCTGCCTCCCAATTGTTGGGATTAAAGGTGTGCACCACTACCACCCAGTGAATTTTTTTTTAAGACAAGGTCTGTCAGGGCTAGGAATGTAGTTCAGCTGGTAGAACGCTTGCCTATCCTGACAAAGGAAGGCCTAGCTTCAATCCCTCACACTAACAGAAAGCCTGGTTTGGTGGTGTGCTAATACTAGCACACTAGGATTACAGGAGATAGAGGAAAGTGGAGCAGAAGTTTAAAGTCATCCTCAGTTGTGTAATGAGTTCCAGGGCAGCCTGGGATACATGAGATGGTCTTTAGAAATAAAACTCTCTTTGTGAGTTCGAGGCCAGCCTGATCTACAAAGTGTGCTTGAGGACAGCTAGGACTGTTACACAGAGAGACCCTGTCTCAAAAAAATATATAAATAAATAAAAAAATAAAAAATCTTTTTTGGTGTTTTTGTTTTGTTTTTTGTTTTGTTTTGTTTTGTTTTCTGAGACAGGGTTTCTTTGTATACCTTTGGAGCCTGTCCTGGCACTCACTCTGCAGACCAGGCTGGCCTTGAACTCACAGAGATCCACCCACCTCTGCCTCCCAAGTGCTAAGATTAAAGGCATGTGCCACCAATGCCCGGCTATTAAAATAAAACTCTTAAAAGGAGTTCTACTATGTAGCCAGGGCTGGCCTCGAACTCATGATCTTCCTGCACCAGGTTATTATAGTTTTTGGTGGATGGGTGGATGCTTGAAAGAGGAGTTGCACTGCCTACCTCTGCTTACGTAGATGTAGGGGCTAAGAAAGAGGAACAAGGTATCCTGGTGTCCATTCTTCCAATAGGACCAGAGCAGCAAGGCAGGGTGAACCCCTGGGGCCCCAGGCCAGAAGTTCCAGCTTAGAGATCTGGCCCTGTCTGGCTCCAGTCTGGCTGCCCCTACCCAGGCTGTCAATCTCCCTTGACAGGTTCTAGGATTAGGTTTGCTTGTTCAAACTACCCACCCTCCCATCCTGGAAGGTCTGAGGCCCCAGGATGCCACAACCTAGCCAAGTCACACTGCCAAAGCCATCTGGGCCCACTTAGGCCTGTGGTGTGGGGGCCAGAGGCACCGTGGCTTGTGAAGTTCTCAGTGGGGGCTAGCAGAGGGGGTGTCCCAAGGCTCTTGGGGGCCTCCTGGGCCAGACCTCCACACGATGGCAGCATGCTCGCACTGAACCCGCTGGTCTGCTTGGCTGGGCCTGGACCCAGCACCGCCCTGGGCTCTCTGGCCCTGCTCCCTGCTTCTGGAGGCGATGGTTTCTGCTGTCTCTAGTGCTGTCTGGAAAAGACTCTGATCTCACTAGTCCCTTGCTTCCACAAGAAGCTCTTAAGCTCCCATCTTTCCTGTGAACCCCATCCAAAGGAGGGCATCACCTCTCCCCCTATGCCTGCCTCTCCCTGCCCCCAACCTCAAGTAAGTAGGAAAGAGCAGGCATGAGCGCTGGTGCCTCTGGGGCCACGTGTGAGTGGTGTGTTCCTCTCCAAACCCAGCCTAGCTTGATGGCATCCTGCTCTTCTGGCTGAGGATGCTGTCGAGGGCTATCTATAACATGAGGGTCTTACGCTCTTTGCTAGAGGAATCTGAATGAAGGAAAATGGCTGTCCCAAATCCACCCGCTGAGCAGAGATTCCCCCGAAGACAAGTGGAGGGAAAAGCTACAGTGTCGCCTCTCGCCAGTCTCCAAATCTGCCTTGAGAAGAACAAACAAGGCCCTATCTCATCCTGACCCTACTTCTTATCTTTTCCTCTCTCTCCACCAGCTTCAATATCGTCTCCTCATGTCCCTAACAGTTATATGTCCCCCAGTCTACCTGCTTTGTTTATCTACCTCTGTCCCCTATAGGTTTCCCCTGCCCCCCCACCCCAATTCTCTTCTTCCATGAGCCTCATTATATCTACAAGGACTCAGGTCCATGCCAGATTCTTTTGTTCACCTGGCCTTTTTTTTTTTTTTATGAGAGAGACTACTTAGCTTCTCGGGTGGGCATCAAACTGGACCCAGTGCCCATTAGTATTTCATTGTGCTTAGTGGGTTTTTTCTTTCCACCACGTAGGTCCTGCGGTTGAATTCAGGTTGTCAGGCTCGGCAGCAAGCGTTTTTACCTGCTGGACCATCTCATTAGCTTAGGTCTAGGCAGCAAAGACATTTGTGTTCGGACATGGGCTCTGTGTCTCTAGCTGGCAGTAGACAGGGAAGAAGAAGGCTCGCAGGCCCCTTATCAGCCCAGGCTGTCCCCTCCACAGCCATCAGGTACAGTCCACCCCAACAGCAGTGTGCTCAGATCAGAAGTAACTTTAACCTGGGACATCCGGCAGTGCCTACAAAAGGCTTCAGGAAGCATTTTTGTTGTTTTTAACTCAATATTATTCCTTTGGTTAATTTTTTCTCTACTTATAGAACTCTATAGAATTTTGGAAAATCCAGGAAACTACAAAAAAGAAAACAATATTCATAAAAACTTACACTGTGTGCTGCGGATCTAGTGCTGTAGTAGGGCGTTTGCCTAGAGTGTGCTGGGCCCTGGGTTTGATCCCAGCTTGGAAAAATGAACAAACAATAAACAACAACAACAAAAAACTCTTACTTTTTCATTACCCCAAGATAACCACTACTAATAATTTTGCATTTTTCCTTCACATATTTTTGTAAATGTAGTTTCATATATACTCTGTGTGTGTGTGTGTGTGTGTGTGTGTGTGTGTGTGTAGGTTACAGTGCTGAAATTGGTTTTTTTCTTTCCACCATGTAGGTCTTGGGGTTGAATTCAGGTTGTCAGGCTCGGCAGCAAGCATTTTTACCTGCTGAACCATCTCATTGGCCCTAATTTTATATTTTTATTATAATACAACACACAATTTTATGTAGGTTTTTACTTAAAGTATTCTTGTAAGCATTTAGCATAATTATATGCATGTAATGTTATAGTTTTTTTCTTAAAATATCAAAAGCATTCTTCATTGAAATCATTTAAGTTATAATTTAATTTTTATTTCTTATTGAACAGTTAGGTATATTCTATTTGTGGGAGGCCATAGCGCTACGAGAATTGGACAATATCCTACAAGGCACAGGTAACCACTACTACAAAGTATGAAGGCAACAGGCTCTCCTCTGTTTGGGTGTTTTACTGTGTTTTAGGGGCTCAACTTCAAGAACTTCTGGGTGCCCAGTCCACCTGGTCCCCTGCCTGCTTGTGTAGTTCTTTCCACATTTCTGAGCTCAGTTTTTCTTCCTATAAAAGGAGATGGCTGGGGTCAGGATCCTGGAGCTGGGCCCAGCCTGTGATTGCAGACATCAGCTGCATGAAGGCCATCCATCAAGCTGCAGCCTATGTGGGTGCTGACCTCAGCCCCCAGCCTCGGAAGATATGTGTGCTGTTGATCCGGGGGCCTTCACAGGAATGAGTCTATGGATCCCACCTGCCTTGTTGATAACTACCAAGCATAAACAGGACACCAGGAATGTTTAAATGTTGGGTTATTCTGTTCCAGAAGATGCCATACATACATTCGGGCTATTTCAGGATGGCGCAGGCCTTGTAGGAGGATGGCGAGGGGCTCTCTCCTGATCCAGTTACAACCATGTGCAGAGGCAGCAAATGCCACCATTCCTGTCCAGTGACCTAAGAGGAGTGAGAAAAGACTCTTGATCTACATGTAAAGTGTCCTTGCTAAAGGCGCAGAACAGGAATGGATAGAGGGAGTGGCAGGGGCCCAGGCAGCTGTTCAGTAATCCTCTGAGCTGGCTATATCCCAAACGGACAGACTAGACCCATAGCAACTAGGAAAGACCCTGAATAGCCAGCAAATTTCAGACAGGGGAAAAGAGGTGCTGGACCTGGTGTTCAAGGGTCCCTAGAGCAAGACCTGCCTGGACTTCCCTTGACCTCTGCAAGGAGAGAGTAGAGAAGGCAACTAAACTTCTACCTCCAAGCCCTCTGTGAAAAGGTTGGAGTGTTTCATGTTTGAGAGTTGTTTGGTGGGAGAGGAGTCTAAGTGTCCCCCCTCCTGGTAAGCCCTAGCTTTGGCGCACCCCCAAGCCACCATGTCCCTGAGGCTCTCACAACCCTCTTCCACACGCACAGCTCCCTTGTCTGCTTCTTGTCCCAGTCCTTGTACTAGGGGCTTCTGTAGACACTCTGGCACAGGGAGAGGAGCCTCTCCACCTGAGGCTGGTGGTGGCTCTTTGCGGGCAACAGAAAGACATGCTCCTTTGTGGGTTAGGAGGGGAGCCAGGGCACGTTAGGGCTTTTGAGCAGGCATATTCGTCTTGACCCTATAACTCTCTCTATGGGATTGCATCTATCCTGAGGACTTAGTAGGGAAGGCTGCAGAAGAGAAAGGACTACACTTCCATTGCTGATTTTCAGTGCCCACTTCCTGTGGTGGAACAAAGTCAGAAGTCAGGGACGGGAAGCCTTGAGTGTAACATCTGTGATCCGGAGGATAGTGTGGCTGAGCTGTATGTGGATTGGATTTACTGGAGAGGGGGCTCCTTGTGGGCCCACCTCAATCTTCTCTCCTGCCCCACCTCCCTGCTTGCTGGTCTTTATTCCTAGCTAAGTTACTAGTGTTGTCTCAACTCTGCCTGACCTGGTGCCTTCCGCAATTTCCATTAAAATTGCCAGTGAGTCCATTTCCCTCTTCCTGACCATGTGAAGCACAGGCAAGGAGTAGCACTGTACTAAGGCCATGGAGATCTGTCCCATTCCTCCTCTGTTCCTGCAGCCCAGCGCAGAAGCAGTCCCGAGGTACCCTCTCCTTCCCCAGCCCTCTTTAGCTCCTATCCCTGAGAGCCAGCTGTCCATTTGCCCCCTCTCTGCTACTGTGGGTTTGTCTGCTTTTCCTTCCTTTTTATCCTTGCCTCCAAAGCTCGGTGGTCACCCCAAGAGGCTTCCTTTGCCTTCTCTGCAGTGTCCCCCATTAGATGCACACAGTTAGGGATTTAGCAAGAGGAGATGCTTGTCTGTCTCTATCACAAAGGGCCTGCCATCCTCTCTATACAGAGACAGAATTGAGGTGTATATTTGTCCATTTTAATCCATTTAGTTGACAGGCATCAGGCCTAAATCAGATTTGCAGTTGAGAGGGAAATTTCTAAATGCTTCATTTTGCTCTATTGACGGGCAGCAGAAGCAGCTATGGTCTCTTTTTCTCTGCCTCCCACCCCTGAGGAAGAGAGCATATGTCCAAGTGTGACTTGGGGGCAGAACACCTCCTGTTTTCCAGGCCCTTGGAATGACTTGGCTCAGCACATAAAAAAAGATCCTGACATTTGTGTCCTCTTGACTCTTCCCAAAGTAGCATCTCTGGCAGGCAGTATTGCCTTGTAAGGCAGGTAGTGGCAGGGGCCAGGGAGTGTGTGGTCAGCTGGGAGCATGGGGACAGGGACAGTCATAAACAGCCCAGGGGATTAACTCTGGCCCACATGGCTTTTGGGAGTTCAGAGGAATGAGGAGGTGGCGCCAAGGGAGGGAGAGGTGTTGGTGTGTTTTTCGAATGCCAGGCCTATAATTAAGGGGTGAGAAGATTCGTGCTAACCCGTAACCAAGGCTGCAGAAGAAATCATGAAATCCAATAGCCCCAGGAGCCTGGATTTGGAACCTCACATGGCCCAAGATTTGAAGCCGATTTCGGAGCTCAGCACATTCATCAAGGGGGTGCTGAGGCTCTGACAGCGTCAGGTGGCATGTGGCAGGCTCCTGGTGCCTAAAGTAGCTCTTGGGCACCTTCAAGTCACCTGTTCCAGGACTACCTCAAAAGACACAGAGGGACTTTCCAGACAGCCTTGTGCGCATGTGTTCAGTTGGGAGGGGGCGTCGTCACCTCAACAGAGGGCTTTCCAAGGGCATATGCCCAGGATTTAGGCAAAAGTTCTCCAAAACCTTGCCATGGTAGAAAGAAATATTGGGTGGGTGTGCCCAGGGTGTGAGGGGTGGGTGATCCACCTGGACTGGGTTAAAATGTAGCTTAAGAGAGTGTGCCCTGGTGGCTACAGTTCCTGGGAAAGGTGTATGGCAGTTACGTGTTCCTTTCTGTAACATAGCATATACTGGACATGTTGTAATATTAAAAGTTTTTTTCTTTTAAGTTGTCCCTGCCTTTCTCCAAGCTCTGTGATGTCCATGGCGCTGCCTGGGTGTGCCATCCTCAGCCCCCACTAGGGTAAAGCTGGGAGACCAAACCTTCTTTCTTCATCTACCATCTCTGACCACATCCTCTAGACCCAGTGATTCCTGGAGAATCCACCAGTCAGACTTGGTTGTGGCCAGGCCGTGTGGGCACGCTGTTGCCTCAGGCGCTGGCCAACAGCCTTTCTTAGAAAGCCGTGGGTTTGGTGTCCACCCCCCCACCTCCTATGCAACAGCACAGCCTGCCCTGCTGGGCACCACTGCTCCCTCCCGTGTTGCTTCTGGAGGAAACTGGGTTCCGGGGTCCCCAGTGGGATTTCCAGATTAGGAGCTAAGTTGAGAGGGACACTGGTCTTCAACTGAGGCCACATTAGTCAACAAATGAGAGCATTTGAGCCCAGCTTGGATGAAGCCCAGCACTGCCCACGGGTACCCATGCTGCTCTCTGGGGCAGGCAAAAGTACAAACTTGCAAAGTCTCAGCTTAATTCCTGGCACTAGGGCATCCACCTCCTTCCTGAGCTGGTGGTAACTGTGCTAATCAGCTAGGCCACAGGACAATTAGACATGACCTTGTGGGGAGCCCTGCCAGCCCAGAGCTTCTATGGCTGACTCAAGAGGCTCTCTGGGTATCAGGCATTCCCAGAGGTCTTCACACAGAGTCTCATAGTGAGCTCCAGCTCCTGAGGGTCACCTGCCACCCCCACCTCCCTGCTCAGGGGTCTTAGGCAAAGTGCCCACCCTTGCAATGCCAAAAACGTAGGTCAAGAGGCTACACTATATCTGGATATCCCTTCCTCTGGAACCCGGGCCTTGAGCAGGACCCTGGAAGTCTCAAAATTAAGAGGGTGCTTCAGTCTAGTTGCTTTGGGCATCATGGCCCTTTTACCCCAATCTTGGCCCCTCTCTGCCAGTCTAGACTTGTGGCCACACCCAAGGCCAGCTCCCGGGCTGCAGGCTCATTCCCTGTATGGTGCTCCTGTGGCCTAGCAGAATGCTCTAGTCCTGCCAACTAATAGAGCACATACCAGCTGAAGGTACCCACTGTGAGCCCTCTGGGTTTCCCCTGTGAGGCTTTATCTTTGTGCTCCATAACCTTCCTACTCCACGCTATCACAACTGTTCCCAGCAAGAAGGCTGCTATGTCAAAAGTCTCGGGGCCTTCTAGCACCTTCTCAGGATTCAGGTGAGGTGTCTGTGTTCTTTCTTGGGACAGGCTTCTCTGCGCAAATCCTGGACCTGACCTCCCAGCTCTGTCAGACTTCATTGTCCCTTTTCTTGTGCCTCCCCATCTTCTCTCTTCTTCCTCCTTTTTCCCGAAGCATCTCACATACAGAAAGCAATTATGCTGACTGCATAAACACGCCAGCTGATGGATGGGCTGTCACCAAATGAGCGTACCTTTTTAGCTCTGAAGGCAGCTCAAAGGCCCTGGTCCACAAAGTCCTTCTCTGCTGTGCTCAGCCCCTCTCCTCTTAGAGATCGGGTGTTCTGGGGCCATCAGGGTTGGAAACAAGGAAGACTTAATGGAAGTTCTGGGCACAACCAAGTCACACATTCATTCTTTCTTCATTGAGTTACCAAGTATTTATCCATGGTATCTTGTTGCCAGACATAATAAGACCTGTGCAGGGGAACAAACAAAGAGTCAGGGTACCTTCCAGTCTTGGGAAGATGAGATTAGGTGTGACCTGATGGTGTGCTCAGACTAAACACTTGGTCTGAGACAGGTTTCCCCAGAGAGGAGCATGTGAAGGCAAAGTTGAGGATGTGGGGGTTCATGAGGCTCCCCATCCAGAAGAGGCACTGGGACAGGCTCAGGGAATATAGGAGCAAAGATCTCACAGACATTTGAAATTTTTTTGTGTTTTTTTAATTTGGGGTCACTTAAAAGTTGTACTAAAATGAAATTAGGCGGCACATAATGACAAAAAAATGCATTCTGAGAAATGCATCACTAATTAGGCACCTTGCTCACTACGCGTACATCATAGTGTCCCTGCACGTACATCATAGTGTCCCTGCACCAAGCTGAACAGTATGGTCTGTGGCACACTTGAACTGTATGCGTGGCATACTATGCCCAGGTTGCAGACACATGTAGCACAGACCTCTGTGAACACAGCAGGCAGTTACCACATGGTAAGGAGTTGGGTCAGAACACATCTAAGTCCAGAAGAAATACCAAGAAAAGGCTGGGATAGGGCTTGATGATGAAGAACTTGGCTGGTATTTATCCGGTTTTGGTTCCCATCTCAGTACCAGAAAAAAAAAAAAAAAAGAAAAGGAAAGAAGAAAAGATAGAGGGGACGGGAAGGAAAGGGAAGGGAAGGGGTGAAGGAAGACCATGAGTGCAGAATTTTGTTTGCTCTTGCACCCTGTGGGAACTGCCATGTGTTTGGTCTACTGGGGACAAAACTGTCATCATGCCACATATGACTGTAGACATCACCTAAATCCAACCTTTCTGGCCTTTCTGGCTTGCACCCAGGTCAAGGCAGAAGGCATGAACTGTGCTACCATACCTGCTCTCTACCCAGTCAGAAGTCCGTTCCCATGAAGCAGTTCTTCCCACTCAGCCTGACACCAGCCTATCTCCTGTCCATGAATCCGGCTCCCCCAAGTTTATCATATGAGTGGAATCTTACGGAATCTGTCTCTCATATGGCTCGTCTTATTCAGAACAGCATCCCCATGTCTCACCCTGGGGCTGCACGCTGCTGCTGTGTCTTCCTATCCTCCCTCTTTTGAGACAGGGACCTCAAGGAGATCGGCCTCTACCTTCCGAGTGCTGGGATTACAGAAGTGCGCCACCCATGCCTGGCCTGTGTCCTGGTCTTTTAAAGACAGGCATCATCTTGCTGTACCCATTGGGTACATTGACCACATTGGGTGAACCCCATTTGCGGGAGTACTTGGCTGTCTCCATTATTAGGCTGTTGGGGCCACGGCTGCTAGGAATATATTAAGAGTACGTCAGAGCCCCTGCTGGCTATTTTTTTTCCCCAGTGCATGCCCAGAAATTGACTTTTCAGATCACCTGAGCATTTTATTTTACTAGTTCATTTTTTTTTTTTTTCTGAGCCACTGACGGTGGAATCCAGAGCCTCATGAACACTAGGAAAACGCTCTCCCGCACCTCTATACTCCAGCCATCTGG
Organism: Ondatra zibethicus; assembly: GCA_004026605.1. Taxonomy (NCBI): domain Eukaryota; kingdom Metazoa; phylum Chordata; class Mammalia; order Rodentia; family Cricetidae; genus Ondatra; species Ondatra zibethicus. The sequence goes on along the minus strand of PVIU01005752.1, from coordinate 18,805 downwards.
AGTTTTGAAAGTACAACACTTTGTGTCCAATTGGCATTGCAGAAAGGCCGGTAAGGAGCCACCTTGGCTGTAGGCTGTGGGGGCTGATGTTGGAGGCAAAGCACAGATTGGACCTGAACAGAGGCATTGGGAAGAGACAATAAGCCCCAAACCCAGTCTGTGAGAGGGGGCAGGGAAGCATGCAGGACGGGGGTCTGTCTGTTCTGAGCCAGCCAGACTGCTCATTGGTTGCTAGTGTGGCGAGAAGACAGTGGAGATGCCCCTGGCAGCTGGGCGGGCTGAGTGGCCGGTAATGACACCATTATCTACGTGCAGGGTGCAGGGTCTCCCTCTTTGGCAAAAGGAAGGGGGGGAGATAATGAGTTCAATTTGGCTGATTTAATCATTTCTTCCTTCATGAATTCAGCAAACATTTCTGGAGGGTCCATTAAGCCCAAGGCGTAGAGCTGGGTGCCTAGAAAACACAGGCATGGAGAGAGGTCACCGCCCTGAGCTGGAGGCTCCTATAAACACGTACTCAGGACCCAGCGTGAGGGGGAGGGGACCTCAGGGAGAGCTGCCTGTTTCCAAGCAAGAGAGACTAAGAGTTCCAAAGAAGTGGTATCATAACCTGCAAGGGACGCTCTAAGGCAGTGACTAACTTTGTGGCCTCAAATCCCGTGTGACAGAGAGGAGGAAAAGAAGGAAGAAGAGGTTGGGGTGCACATCCCAGAGACTTGCAGTCAGAGTGAGCCTGAGGGCTTGTCTGAGGTGCTAGGGAGCCACTGATGGTTCAGGAAGTAGATGCTGGTGCTGGGGTCCAACTAGGAAGGAGGAGAGAGGGGTTCCCTCAGGCCACAGCAGAAGAGGGAACAATCAATTTACTTTCCTTTACTGCCTTCAAGGTGGGCCCCATACATGGAAGGCTTTGATGGGATTCTGCCCAGCCATGCCTCAGGGAATCCAGAGGCCCCCATTTCCTGTCAGTGCCTGGAATTAGGGCAGAGCATTGGCAATAGAGGAATCCTGTGGGGTCCCTCAGAGCTACAAATTCAGGCTCTGGGGTAACGGGGAAGCAGGGCTAAGAGCTGAGTGGGGACAGAAAACTGATTAATGAGGGTCACTGACTCAGAGGGCCAGCCTCCCGGTGCAGGCTGGGGTCAGCAGACACACATGGGGGGGTGCACACCTGCTCAACCTCAGTGTGAGGTGAGTGGGTTCGCTCTGTGCGGCCAGAGGATTAGTACTGATTCAGAGCGGGTCAGGTGCACTGCACGGGGGCTTTTGTTCAGCCTTGCCTGCCTTTGTCCCTTGCCTGTAGCACGCCCCAGCTACATGATGTCACTTCAGCCGCATTAAGCTGGAACAGCTCAAAATTGAATAATTAATTACACTCAGCTTCAGTTGCAGTGACTAATTGATCAGGGGCCTCCAGAAGACACCTGGACAGGATTAACTGGGTACAATAAGGGCTGCAGGCAGGTGGCACGGGCCCCCATCCTCCAGACTCTGTGTGTGATTTAATTAGGGCTGACTTGATTTCTCTATTCTTGCTGTAGGTCTCAGGAAGATACACTTCTGGTCCAGGGTGGCATCTGGACATGGTGACAGGCTAGGGGTCTGGAAGGATACAGGCCCCAGGCCACCCAGGCAATGGCTAGTTCTACGACTGCCGCAGGGGTCTAACCTCATGGCATTTTGGTCTCCTCACCAGTCAAGTGGGCGTATCATTACCAGGTCCAGCATCCTGCTGAGCCCTGAAGTGGGCTTACTTTTGTCACCGGCTTTTTGGCCCCTCCAGAGAGGGTGATCCAGCTGGCCCTCATCTCTTGAATAGTTGGAGCCATGGCCCCCTCGCCCTGTACAGGGTCTGTCTTATTCCTTGTGGGCCTCCTCCCCCACCCCCAGAGTAACCAACTGTCTTTCAAAGCTGCATCTCTGGAACCTCCTCAATTGCGCAGTATAGCTTCCTGGATGTGTAACAGCGTATCATCCTTTGGCAACCAGACATCCAGTCCTGTTCTCAAACCAGGCTCAGTCAATATGCTATGGAAACGGAACGCCCTGCTCCTGCGAAGGGCTGAGTGTATGGCTGGGCTGGCTGTGAATGAACTCATTCCAAGTTTGATGTCAGGACTGTGACGTGGACTTGAACGGTGGGAAACAGTTCCATGCTTGCTTACACCACCGAGTCTTTGTCTCCTTCACAATTGCCCTGGCTTTCCTCTTGGCCCCACGCTCTTGCCAGGTGACTGCAAGCACTGGTGGCCACCATGAGATAGGTGGGTTTTTTCTGGTCTGCTCTTCTGCTTTTTCATTTGAAAAAGGCAAATGCCTTGGGTCTATGTGGGGGGCGGTGTCTACCCCTCCTAAGTGAACCAAACCAGAGCCAATAAGCCCCTGGTAGGTATGGGACAGGGATGAAGAGACAAGATGGAGGGATTGTCAGCATGGCTGGGATGGCAAGGGGGCTGTAGCTCTTCAGCGATGGTCCCTGTCCTTTCCTCAATTTCTCCTATGCCTACTTCTAGGACAACAGTTCATTGTTTTCCACTATCCTCCTCCCTCTTTTCCTCATTCTCTTTTAACAAGAGGTTACAATCTGCGAGGGCAGTATCTCAGAGTCTGACCTCTGCCAGGTTCTCTTCCAGAAGGGGCATGGAGTATGTGTCTTTTGTCAACTACCCAGGTCAGATGTCATAGTGTCATGTTGGCAACCCATAGGACAAATCACTTACCCATACTGGAGACCCAGGCAACCTCCTGTCCCTCCATCCAGCTCTGTCACAAAGCCTGCCAGGACAACTTCTCCAGAGTTTGAGCCAAAAATTTCAAAGTGGCTACAGAGGGAGGAAGAGAGGAGAAAGAGCTGAAGGGACATGCCATAGATAGTGGAATCTATTATCAGCTGGGAGTGGTTTCTGGATGGTTCTGTTTCTCCTAACCATATTTACTCAACTACCATAAAGAAGCAAAGAGCTCCACTAATCTAAACACATCGTTGATAGGGTCTGCTGTGTTCTCAGTCTGTAGACACCCAATAAACCAGACCACTGCCGGGAAGGTCTTTTCATCCCAGAGGCCCAGCTATGGCTCTCATGGGTACGAGGCAGAGCCCATAGGGTGCATATGGCCCTGATTGCCTCCCAAGGTAAGTCATCTGCTGCCAATCTTTATTTTTATGCCACAGAAGTTTGTTGTAACAGATTCAGATAAGGAAGAACGGAGTTCCCCCAAAACAATCCCTGCTGACTGGTTGCTGTGGCTCCTTCCAAATATTTTTAGGCATATCCAGTCATTTAACTAAATATGTACACACTCACGCTTTTTTTAACAGATGGGATCATCCGCCACAGACGGTCCCTTCAACTTGTCTTTGCTCCCAACAACACGCTCCCGATTTCCCCTGCCCGTGCATGCCGCCCGGCTTCATTCTGTCTGTCAACTGAGTAGTAAATAGTATTCCTTAAATGGATGCATTTCATCAAGCCGCTTCTCTAATGATGGGCAACAAGATCACCGCATTTTTTTTATATAATTACAAATAGCGCTGCTGGGAGAGAAAAAAGCGACCCAGACACTCTATCCATGTGTGCAACACACCGCAGAGGGGCTTTTGAAATGTTCTTTTAAAAGGGCTACTCCAATTCACACTCTGATAATGGCGGATGATTTGAAGACTTCTATTAAATTGAGAGAGGCTATAGGATGACAGGAGGCAAAATGCATAGGAAAAATGGAAGCTTGATATGAGCTATGCAGGAAGCGTGTGCCTCTTTTCCTCTGCCCTCGGGGATTGCTTTGGGGGGGGGGGCTAAGCTTTGCTTGGAGGGTGGGAGGGTTCTGGTATGTGCTGACCCCCATCTATCTATATCCAAGGGTCCTCCCCAGCCAGGCTGACTACTCATTTATCGATCAGCTACATGGAGTTGACCTGCTGGGCAGTTTGTTGCCTTTCCCCAGAGGCCCTTTCCAGTGAGAGACTGAAAGAGCTCAAGATTTAGGCGGACGTGAGACTTGTTAGGGGAAGCATCCTTTCCGAGTGGGTTGAAGGGAGTCTAACTCTACTCTGTTTTCCCCTTGATTATGTCCCAGGAAATACTTGTTTTTCTAAGTTGCACCTCTGCCTGATGGTGCTATGGCAAAAGGGTGGCTACTCTTTCCGAAATTCCCTCTTTTTTCAAAGCATCTGATTTTGGAGACATGGGTCCCTCATGAAGGATGGAATGAAGTTCCATATTTCTGTCATGGTGAGACCTTGACACAGGGTCCCCCAGGCCTGCCAGAAGACAGCCGCCTGCTTGGCTGCATGGTAAGCCTCCTCTGCCCTCTCCCTGCCCTCAAAGCACTTCCGATCAGGAGCACAGCTTCAAACAGAAGGTCACTGGGCCCCTGGCCTTGGTGACTCCCTTCAGAAGTCAAAGGCCATCCAGACACAGGAACACAGGAATCTCTTCAAAAGTCAAAGGTCACACGAAGGCCTTTCCTGCTCTGTTTGTGCTGGCTGGGGGCAGTGTGGCAATGCTAGCACACGGAAGGTCAGCGCCCCCCTCCCACACACAGGGGCCTAGAGAACATTCTCTTGGGGATGTTTGAATTTCTACTGTCTGATTTAAGTGCTGGGCTCTGTGCCTCAGTTTCCTTGCTTGCCCAGATGCCTGGCACAAGGCCATCTCTGAAGTTCACTGTATCTCATTTCTTAGATGTTCATCGTGGGATCCCCAAGTCCTAGCAGTGCCTTTTGTAAAGGGGTGAACAAATAAATACCGGAATCTGCTAAGTGTAGCCATGGAAGCTTAAAGCCCTCACCTAGCCTCCAGATGGTGTCTGACTGTGGAAGGACAGGGTGAGTGCCCTGTTGTAGAGCAATCGGCAAACACAGGTCTTTCCTATCCATTGCTAAGTTCCCCACAAACGGACAGAGAGGAACAGCTTTTTCAGGGCTCGGGAAGCTGCACACATGGAAGGGGTGCTCTCTCTCTCTTCTAACATGAGCTGCACCCACCACTCTGGACAAGCCTGGTCTGGCCCCAGCATCCAACTTCCTTATGTATTTATTTAAATCCTGCCTCATCCTCGAGAGGACTTAAGGCCTCACCATGAATGACATCTCTGTGCAGCCTTCCAGCGCTCAAGGCCGGAAAACCTAGGCAGGGTAGCCTGGCTGGGGAGGTGGGGGCCCCACCTGGCTGGAGGCCCAGGCAGGTCACCTAGACACTGCTGCCTCCTCATGCAGAACTTCCTCAAGCTCCTCGATCTGGGAACAAGCAGACCTTGGCAAGCTCCCTTGATGGGAAAATAAAACCTATTGAAGCTCTCCCTACACATATGGATGGCACCCCTGGGCCAAAACCTTAGTGCACACCCTCGGGCGTGGTGTGGAGAGCTATGGTAAGCAGGAGAAAGGGTCTGAGAGCGGTCTCCTGTCCAGCTTCCATGTGTGTAATTCCTGCAGTGGATAGCCAATCCCCCACCCACTGGGGACCATATCTAGCAGAGCTGATACCTGCCTAGGTCTCAGGATACGCCACTGACCTGGTGTGGCTCCCCTCTCCCCATTTGTGAGATGTCTATGTATCTTCTCACGTCCTAGCTGTTCCTCAACACCCAGAGGGCGGCTCTGAAGCCACCCAAAGGACAGCTAGAGTGGGGGTTCCTTTCTGTTCGCCCTGGAGGCACATCCCTTTATGAGCTTCAGGAGGTGGACTGGAGAGCAAGAAAATGCTGGCTTTGAGGCTCTTAGGGAAGGGTCATGTTGCCCAACAGGGTACACTCAAGAGAGCTGCTCAGTTCTCTCACCAGATGGATGAAGAGACTGGGAGCACTGAAGATGTTCAGGCACCTTCTCTGCGGCCCTCTGTGTCAAATCCCAAAGTGCTTTCACTGTCTGAGTGGCCAGTCTTCTAGAGAATTCTGTAGGCCGACATGAATGAGAAGAAATTATTTTAGAGATTTCTGTCCCCTACACCCAATCTGAAAACTTTAGGAAGCTTGTCCTCCTAACATCTAGGCAGCTTTGGGCTAGACAACAGAAGAAAATGCGTAACTGTTAGAGCCAGGTGGGCTAGTTCTGCCATTATTAACACGATGGCTGCTTATGGAGTTCGGCGGAGGAAGGCAGGGTTGAAATCAGACTCCAGGCCCCATGTACATTCCAGTCTGTGCAGGACTGAGCCTGCACGAACTCTGTCCCACTCTTAGTGGCGCCTGCCCCACTTGTGACGGGGGGACATTTGGGTGGTCCTGCCACCTGTTGGAAAGCTCAGATGCCTGTAACCAAAGCAGGGCCTGGAAATAGCCTGGAACATGGCACACTGTGCTGGCACTGTCCTTGACTGCCTACTAGGGAGGTATCTTGAGAAGAATCTGAAAGGCAGACATTTTATGCTGCGAGTCTGTTGTTCTGCAGAGCCAGGGATTGAACCCTGGTCTTGTACAGGACTTTGCTATGTATCTCAGCCTAGCCCAGAACACACTCTCTATAGACTCACCTTACCTCAAAGTTGGAAGCTCCTGCTTCTGGCTCCAGTGTGCTGAGGTCCCAGGCCTGTGCTGCTTCATCTGCAGAGACAGACTCTGTGACTCTCTCAAAGTTCAGCTATGATTTTTAGACACATGTAGATCTACATTCTCACACTGGGTTAAGCTTACCACTTCCTGAGTCGTAGCTCTCTCACTTGCAGACTAGGGGATGGGACCCTCCTTTGGGCTTCTACAAAGCCCAGTTACAGTTAAGAGTCCATGCGGAAGCTGCAACATGACCATAGTTGTCCTGGAAGTCATTTGAGGGCAGAGTTAAGATCCTTGGAGAGAGGATCAATCCTTTGGTGGCTCTCGTGGTAGAGCAGAGGCTACCACTTCAGAAAGACCTTTCAGAATGGTACAGAGGTTACAGTCTGTGAACAGAAGGTTAGCAATGGCCACAGCTGCCAGGCGCCAAGCCACCTGAATGTCCCAAGGGCAGAGGTTATCAGAAAAAGATGTCATTTCCCTCTACTTGTCCACCCGCCAGGTTAAGGTGAAGGTCTTGAGGTGGGATCCAGAGAGCCAGCAAGACAACAGACCTGCTCTGGGGTCTCGGCCAACATGCTCAACACACACTGCTGACCCTGAAAACAACCCAGGACACAGGATGCAGTGCCAGAAAGCTCGTGTTTGACATCTCACACTTGGTGGCTTCAGTCTGAGAATAAGGGACCTGTACTAGCAGTTTTTATGACTCTGAGTGTGTGTACATGCATTGGGGACACAAACACACATGCCAGATTAGGACAAAGCTGGGTGTCACAGTCAGAGCTGGTCACTGCTGGCTGTATGAACTTGAATATGCTACTTCCTACAGGTGGGCCTCAGTTTTCCCAGCTGAAAGCCAGGACAGTGGGCATCTTGACTGACTCCTGTAAGAATCACACACACAGCCTTTCTGAGGGGAATCAGTTCAGGCTGGACCCTGCTTCCTACCAGGCAAAGGCCCTGCCTGGCCCCTGAGCCCCAAGTTGGAACCTGGTAAATCAGCTCTCTGCCAGGAAACTCAAGCAGCAGCCGCGTGCACTGCTCTCTCTGTATGTCAGCTGGGGACACTTGAAACCAGCAAGGACAGCGGCTTTAGGCAGAAGTAAATTGCACACTTCAGAGCACAAGGTGAATCCTTGCATAGCTGACTCTGGGTGTTCAAGGTCCATGGAAGAAGTAAGGCCTGGCTGCAGGACTTTGAATTAAGGTTCTTTGGAGAATGGTGAGTCTCCAGGCTTCACAAAGGGAAGGGCAAAGAATGCGAACAGATGAGAGATGGGAGACTCAAGGGCTCGGAGACTTGCCCTAAGCTTGCAGGTAACAAGAACTGGGGCAGAAATACAGGGCCAGGCCTGCCTGGTGCCTAAGCTCCCCAGATCTCCACAGGTTTGGGGAGCAGGAGGGATTAGCCCCTGTATCTGTCCACAGAAACTCCTCACAGGGAGGCAGGGTACAGCACCATCGAGTCTCCTGTCCTGGACTATTTTAGGGTTTCTGCTGAGAGCACAGGAATTCAGGCACATGGGCCCAGGGGCCAGGACCACCTGTCCACCCTTCCTAACTAAAGGCCAAGGATGGGTGAACCAAGGTTGGAAAATCTCAAGACTACCTCAACTCCAATTTTAGCCCCACACATGTGTGAGTCCAGGGCATAGCTGTATCCTGCCAGATTCCCAGCATGCCCTATTTAGGACAGACCCTCATCCCACACCCTCTCAATCCATCATTCCCCGCCACAGGTGGCACTGGATACGTGTGGCTTCGCTTTACTTATAAGGCCTGGAACTCGGCAAGAAGTTCTCTGGTGTCTTATTTCTATCTAGGCAGTGGGCCAAGGCTAGAGTCTGGGGTCTGGATGCCCTGGAATTTGAGGAACAGGGGTTTCTGAGCAAAGGGGCAACTTATGGCTACAGCATAGGAAGACTTAGAGTTGGCCCTTCCGCCAGTTGAGTACCTCAGGAGTTCTGGCTCTTAATAATGGAAAATGGGGCCCAAAACCCACTCTTACCGGCCTCTTGTAGGCGTTAGCTGATACCCTGGCGGCCCCTTGACTTGGACAGTCCAGTTACGAGAGGCCTCGGCTTGCCCTGCCTCGACCCTGAAATGGCCTGCTGGCTGGCTTGACCTTGTCCCACAGGCAAAGCCCCGAGGGAGAGAGGAGGGGGCTTCAGGTCCAGAGATGGCTCGGTAAATAGACAGGCCTTCAGCAAGAAATGCCGGTTGCTCTCCAGAGCTGAGCCCCCGCCCTGGCTGTAGACAAATAACAGCTGGTGGGATCCTTCACTTGTCGCCCTGCAGTCCCCACCTCCAAGGGCGCTGTCTTCAATGCCATGTTGTCCCCAAGACCGCCTGATACTTCTTTCCATTCTATCATGAGTTCCGGCTTCCTGATAGTTTGACTGAGCTGGAGCCTGTGTGCTTGTGGCCCCTCAAGAACCTTTGAGAGTTCAGATCCCGTGCTTGCCTGAACACATTCTTGGCTTTCTAGAGAAAGCAAGGGTGTGTGTGTGTGTGATTTTTATACTAAGTACTAGGGGATACCCAAATGGCGACTGCATCCTTCCTTCAGGCAGATGCCTAATTGGAGCTGTGGGGATACAGGTAGTCACCTCAGGAAATATGGCTGCTGAATTTCCACGTCTGCAGCTGGTTGAAGAGAGAACAGGGTGCGTCTCATGTAAAATCATAAAAGCTGGCTGGGGAGATAGTCCTGTTGATTAAGTGTGGGTTGTACAAACAAGAGGGGACTGAGTTCAGTCCCCAGGCATCATGGGAAAAAAGCTAGACACGGTGGTTATGTTCTTATAAGCTCAGAGTTTCAGAAGAGAGACAGAAGGACCCCTGGGGCTCGATGATTGGTTAGCCAGCAAGACCCAGGCTAAAGGTATGCATGTGTGTACACACATGCTTATAGCAGCACCACAAGAACACTGGGGTTTAAGATAAAGAAACTGGGGTTTAAGATAAAGAACACAACTGAAAGATGGAAAACAAAAGAGTGATTGCCCTAGCCTTTGTCCTTGGCTGATTTTGATTCCAGGCCTTGATTCCAGAAGGGAAAACTCAGACAGTTTCTGCAGGAGGCCCCATCTGAGGAGACAGAGTTGAGCAGGGAGGCAATCAAGGTGCCAGAACTCCCAGGTCAAGCACAAGGAGAAGGCCAGAAAGAAAGGACCCCCCCCCCCAGGGCTGGCAGGAATCCCCTCAGGCATCTAGCAGAGAATTGTGCCTGTGCATGCGCTATAGAGAGTGAGGGAGCTAGGGGAGGTTTCTCAAATCTGATCCTAAAGAGAAAAATGTTAGGAACTGTGGGTGCCCCACTGAGGCAAAATGCTTGCCTAATGTGCTACAGGCCCTGGGTTTTGTCCATAACCCCACACAGCAACAACCAACACAGCTTAAACCATCCAAAGAGATTAGAGGGGAGAGTGGCCAGCCTTCGCAAGGGCTGGGGATCACATCTCTTATCCTCCAGTCACTCTGGAAAGCCTCACATTCTCAGGGTGCTGGTGGAATTCTCAGAAGGTGGTGCCCCAGCAGAGGGAAATAATTAGCCTGAGATTAAATGTGTTTCCAACCCACCTCTTATGTGATATAAACCAGATCCAAAAGGATGAAACCGTTCCCAGGTAATTCGACTGCACCCCTGGACGGAGCTCAAGAATATTTACAGGAATGCAAAGATATGCAGCACACATGCGAGGTGAAATTTCCAATGTCTGGCAGCCAGTTAAAAAGTTTACCAGACATTCAAAGAGGTAAGAATGCCACCCACAACGTGGAGACTGGTTAATTACAGCTGACCTGGGACTCCTCAGACGTTCAAATAAGCACAAGAGGACTTAGAAACACTGAGTGCAATTATATCTCATATTTTCAAAAGATACATAGCCACGCAGGAGATTAGGAAAGGAAGGAAACAAATTGAACTTTCAAGGACTGCGGAGGTGAACAGGAGATCATTAACAGATTGGGTGTGGCTGGGGGGGGAAGGACAATAAAATTGAGGATGGACGGACAGGGACCTTCTAAAATGAATCCTTAGAGGAAAAGAAAAAATGTCAAAGAACCAAAGTAGCACCAGAGTGTCAGCTGTTAAATGAGGCCATGCATCTCAATATAGAGGTGACTAGGGAGCCTGAAGAACAAGGGAGAGGGGGTTTAGAAGAAGCATTTGAAGAAATAATAACCAACATATGGTTAAATTCAGCAACAACCAGAGGAACTCAATGAACCCCAAGTGAAGAACAAGAGAGGAAAAAACAACACCCAGACACCCCACAATATCTCCAAATTAGTAACCATAGCAAGGAGGAAGGAGCCTTAAAGGCAGTCCAAGGGGAAAGGCGGGGATTTAGAGAACAAAGGCAAGGGTTAATGCAGATTTCTGGCTAGAAACAACACACAAACAAGAAGATGGGTGCAGCAATCTTTGAAGCTTCCTTAAGGAAAGAGCTGCCACTCTCGAATTCCACCCCCCTTGAAAACTGCAAGAACAAAGGTGAACCAAAGCCTTTCCCAGACACAGTGGAGCTGAAAGGGTGTATCAGCAACATACCCACACCTCGGAAAATGTCAAGGAAACCCATCAAATAAAGAACTGCAAACATCATAGCTACATAGGTAAATATTCAAGACTGGGTTTTTTTTAAAAAAATTCTTTAAATTCCTCTTAAAAAATATTTCATACGCCGTGTGTGGCAGCGCCTAAGTGCCTACCTTTAGGCCCAGTCCATTGCAGTGGCATGCATTAAGAGTCCAGCATGCAGCGGCATGCAGATCAATGAGTTAAGAGTCCAGCCTGGTGTACATAGTTCCAGCTAGCCTGGGCTACATAGCGAGACTCTGTCTCAAATGAAATATTTTATGAGTTTCAATTATGTGTATGCATGTGGGCACAAGCAACAGGTTCCCTTGGAGCTGGACTGCAGGCAGTTGTGAGTGCTGGGAATCAAACTCATATACCTGTCAATCATTGAGCCGTCTCTCCAGCCCAGTTCTTTTTTTTTTTTTTAATGTAATTCAGTACTTTTTGCCATATGGTTTATTTAATGTTCTTTCAAGTGCAAGAAAAACAATAAATGATATTTCAAAAGATGATTTCTATGTTTTAAGGTTGTATGATGGTTAGAAGGGTTTTTTTTTTTCAGTTGAGAAAGTAAGCAAAAGTCCAATCACATAAGAACCTCTTTTCAACACAACCACAGAGGGCTGGACAGCACAGCACTGTGTGCCTGCCATTCATGAGATTTCGTGTGTGTGTGTGTGTGTGTGTGTGTGTGTGTTGCACAAGAGTGCCCTCAGAGAGGTTCTGGGAACTTAATTGGTCCTCTGGAAGAGCAACAAGCCCTCTTAACCATTATGTCTTCACTAAAGCTCCTTAACCAGCTCCGACTGTGTTTGAAGCAACCCTGGCCCTGCTGAGATTCTTGTAATGCTTTCTTTGTAAACTTGGCAGTCAGCTGCGCATGCACACCTGGACATATCTAGCATCTCTGAGGGATGCCGCTCCCTAATGGCTCTTCTTCGATCTTCTCTGAGGACCAAAGGTGCTTTGATAGAAGAAATCATCCCTCTCACTAATTTGACTCTTCTCCCCTAAAAACTCGAATAGTTTGGTGTATTTAGCATCTCTCAGCCCCTGGAGCTTTAACTTTTGGGGAGAGAAGTTCTGTGTACAGTGTTGTGGACAGCCTCGAGTAGATTATCTGGTCCCATGTCCAACACACTACATGACTGGAAGTTCTGTTTCCAGATAGATGAATGCCCTGAACCATTAATGTACTGTTGTTGGGTTTTTTGCTTTTTTTTTTCCAGCCCAGTTCTTTAGATTTCCTTAGAGGCTAATTGACAGTTTAAAATTCTGGAGATATATTATAGGGCTATAATACACAGGAAGTAAAACTTGCACTCAGAGGAGAGAAATAGGATCTTGGGTGAGGGCCCCACACCCTGTGTGAAGCAGACAGTTCCCTGAAGGCAGCAAGCGGCCCCTTAGTGATGCGTGCTACAGACCTTAAAGCAACCACTGAGGCAGCAAAGCCAAGAACGATGGTTAACAAGCCTTGGAGGAGATAAACTGATAGGATACAAAATAACAGCCTCAAAGATCTAAGAGGAGGAGGTAGGAGAGCTGCTGGAGAAAGAGAAACCAAGTCGATGGTAGGATTATAGGTTTAAAATCGATGATCACAATACATTGATAAACACCCAATTAACAGACAAGCAAGACCCAACTGCTGCCTGCAAGGATGTGAAAATACAAAGGATGAGAAAAGATGGACCTGTTAACCCTGGTCAAAAGAAAGTTGAGGACTGTGGGTGTGGCTCAGCAGTAGAGTGCTGGGCTAACAAGAGGGGGGGGTGCTAGGTTCCATCTCCAGCACTGCAAATAAAGGCCACATTAATGCCAGACCACTGGGTTTCAGAGCAAGCCCAACAGCAGTGCTAAAAAGGTTCATTTTATAATGATAACGGGGTCATTAATCCATTGGACACAACGACCCTGCACAGCTTCCAAATGCACAAAGAACTACAGAGAAATAGCAGACTCTGCCACTATAGGTAGGCATTTCTAGATTTTTTTTTTCAAAACTTGATGGAGCAAGTAGGCAGAAAGCCAGCAAGGGTATGTGGGGCTTAGACTGGCTGAGCCGCCGACTGGACATAGCCAAAATTTATGGAACACTCTACTCAGACACAAGGCATTTCTTTCAAGTGCACATGGAACATTTATAAAGATAGACCATAGTCTGGGCCGCAAAACAAGTGGTGTGTTTAAAAAGACACAGGCCATAGCATATTTTCGAATACCCCTTGAGACAAAGAACAGAAAGGACAAATAAAAGGGGAAAGCAGACAGAATTTTTCTTTCATTTCAGTTTTTTTTTTTGAGACAGTGTCTGGCTATACAGGCCCAGCTAGCTTTGAAGTTGTGGCAATCCTCCTGCCTCATCCTCCCTAAGGCTAGCATTGCAGGCATGCACCACCATGCTGGCCAGAAAGCATCTTGCACTGAGTTAGACATAAACATATCATATAAAATACAACATATCTAGAGTATGAGGGCTTTGTCCACCTCTGAAGCAAGAGTTAAATGTCTAGTTTAGGTCTCTAACCCTTCCCTTCAAACTGATAACCCAGGGAAAGAACATCAAATTTAACCCAAAGCCAGCAGAAAAAAGGAAACAGCCAACAGCCAAGATCAAAACAGAAAGCCAGAAATCATAAAACAAACGTGACAGAGAAAAATCAATGAAACCAAAAGCTGATCGTGTAAAAGATCAATAAGATGGCGGGCTGTGTCTGGCGGTTAGGCCTGTGATCCTAGCTGCTCCGGAAGCTGAGACAGGGGAGTCGAAAGTTCAAGGCCTGCCTGAACTACAGAGTAAATTCAAGGCCTGCCTGGGCAACTTAGTGAGACTTTGTCTCAAAATAAAACGTACAAATAGAGCTGGGTACAGCTTTGCTGCACACTGTAAGACCCTAAAAAGCCAGAGTTTCAGTTTTCAACCCCTGATACCATAATAAACATGTTAATTAATTGAATGGATACATTTGCAAGCAGGGAGACTGTGGAGAAGAAAGGAGGAAGAGCTCACTTCACTGAACACTGGGGATGAGAAAGGCAACTTGGTCCTTACCTGCAGATATTAGGAGCATAGTAGGGATGGTTACAAATTCTCTGCCCCTTGCATTCTAGAGTTTCATGAAACCTATCATAACAAAGCTATGAAGACCCCACAAATGACTTGAGCAAAATTGAAGGATGCAAGATCAACATGAAAAAGCCAATCAGAAGTTGAAATAAAAATGCCAACTACAGTAATGTCAAAAGGCGTGATGTTTTAACATTAAATCCACCAAGCCATGCTTCTCCACTTATTCTCATGGGTGTGTTTGTGTCGGGGGTGGGGGAGCGGTGTTAGGAATTAAACCCGAATCCTTTGGAAAAGCAGCCAGTGCTCTTAAGTGCTGAGCCATCACTCCAGCCCCACTCTGTCTGTACTCATCCTTGCTTTCTCTCCACAAGGCTTCATAGTCTCAATGTGTGAACCTTTGATCAATGCCTGATAGTCTTTCGCTGGTGCCCCTTGTATGTTCAGTTGTGCTTGAATGGTTCTGGAACATCCCTAAGTTGTATTCCAGTGCCTGCTAACTCTGTCCTGGCCAGCTTTGTTCCAAACACTAAGAAATGTTGTGCAGCCTTGCTAGGGCTCAGGACCAATGACTCTCCTAGGAAGGTAAAACCTGCGTGTTCTTGGGAGCAGCCATTTTGCCAACATCCCATTAATGGGCTCCCTGGATCCATGAGGGGAGTGTTTGGGGGAGGAACGAGAAAAAAGAAGCTGAGAAGGAAAAAAGATGGTGTTTCCCCGTCCCCCCCCAATTTGGTCCAACCCCTAACATGTGATCAAGAAGAGAGAGTTGCTGGGAGTCAGCCCCTGGGCCAGGGGTAGCTTTGTTCAGCACAGTGGTTTTCTCTTAGCACCTGCACTTTGATTTCCTGAGGACTGAAAGGAAATACGCATGACTGCCCCCCAGGAATTTGTGAGGCTCAGCCCTTGCTTTGGGGGAACCTCTTCACAGCAGTTCTGGCCCCTGGAGGGCCGTCAAGCGT
Source organism: Ondatra zibethicus (assembly GCA_004026605.1). NCBI lineage: Eukaryota > Metazoa > Chordata > Mammalia > Rodentia > Cricetidae > Ondatra > Ondatra zibethicus. The sequence continues at coordinate 3,693 of PVIU01005752.1, read as the reverse complement.
TCCTCCCCTCCCTCTGCATTTCTAGAGAGAGTAGTGTCTAGGTAGCAAGGGGAAGGGGAATTTGTGTGAACTTGTTTTGAGAAGAAGGTAAAATTCTCAGAAAGCACATCAAGCCCCTTCGTTCCTTCAACTTTCACTCCAGGGCCTCTGAACTCTCAATGAGACCTCTGAGGCATCTCGTTTTACAAGACAAAAGGGGACTCTGCCAGCTGTCAGGCCAAAACTAACCAACCAGACAAACAAACATCTAGACAGATCACAACCTAGTGAGAGAGAAGGAGACCCTGCAAACCCAGAGTGCCCAGACCCTCTTGGGGTGACATTGTGCCCCACAAATAAGATCTTTCCTCCATAATAGCCTTCCCACTCCTGACACATCCAGAACATGGACACTTACACACATAGACACACACACATACACATATACAAACATACATACATACAGACAGACACACACACACAAACACACAAATATACACACCTACACACATACACACAGAGATACACACAAACATACACAGACACACAAAGACATACACATACACAGACACATCCACAGACATACATACACACAAAGAGACACATATACATGCAAACATATATATACACACAGAGACACAGACATACAGCTACACACAGAGACACACACATATACATACACATGCATGCACACACACAGACACCATGTACCCTACCAGGTTACACAGGAGAGCAGGGTGAGAAAGGATTTCTTCAGTCACACACCATTGGGTTCTTTGTTCCTTCCCCCTCAAAAAGAAAATATTCCTATAATTGTCTTAAAGGTTATAATTTTGTGACAGTTTCCATATTGGGCTATCAGGAGAATTAAACGAGACAGGCTCAGGCAACATCAGGGAGGCATTCCGGATCATTTTGATGGTGTGACAACAAGAACATCCCTTCTGCCACCAGGTTCCTAGGCCTCAGTTGTCCACAGGGATTTACTTTTTTCCTTCAACTTGTCATGCATCTATGCTAGCTGTTGGCATTTGACACATGCCAGAATCCTACCAACCTTTCAGGGGATACCCGCTTGTATCCTCATGGCATTCTTAAGCCTATGGTTTTCATCATGAAAGATTCTAGAAAACTCTTGGGATCTGCCATGCCCCTGCCCCAGGTTATCTGTCACTCCAGCCCTGAGTATAGCGCCTGTCTTTCTTGGGGAAACACTACCCTTCCCTGCTTCATCTATACAATCGACAGACACCTATAACCAACCTTAGAGCTGGCAACAGAGGAGGTAAAGTGCACTGACTGTCCTGACTCAGGTACCTGTAATATTGGAGACTGAAAAGTTTTTAACACCCCAATAAGCCTCACCACTGACACAGTAATCCGAATCAGACCAAATCAAACTGAATTAGAAAAAACCCAGGTTTAATGGATACCAATGCTCCCAGATAGCTTTCCAGCCCCCCAAAGAGGAGCTGGGAAAGGAACGCCAGAAAAACCATGTTTGTTCTCTGGGGTACAATTTAACTACCCCGTGAGAGTGGTCTTGAGCATCTCTGGGGAAGGGTCATCGTTTGTCAGGCTTTCGTGGAGGTGGAGTCTGGACTGAGGCAGCTCCCAGGGGAGGGGGCTTGGGATGAAGCTTCCACCGGAACATTCCAGACTCTTTGGATAAACGAATGCCAACGGCTAAGGTGAAGCTTTCACCCAGAGACTAGAGGCTACCTCTAGGAACTGAGGTCCAGATCCAGTAGTGTAGCACCAACAAAACACAAGCAAGCTTCTAAGTTTGAATCCTACTGCTATAACAGGAAAAACAAAAGACACCAAGGAACATTCAGTGGGGTAAATGACATTAGAGCCCCAAGGTAACAGTAAACCACTGAACAGCCATCATCCAGATACGAGGGCCCCCAGAAGTCCTCCAAGAATCTAGCTCTCAGTGGCATAGAAAGGAGCCCTTCCCCACCCCACCCACTGCAGAATTAGCCCAGCTAGGGAGTTTGTGTGACCTGCAGGCTTCCCTGAAGCCTCTGGCAAGGGTAGTGCTGACCAAATAGGGAAGCGGAAGCAAAGGACAGAAAACTCTCCAGGAAGGTGCTCTGTGGGTGGAACTGCTGCTCCTTGCTGACATTTCTTTGAAAAGATAAAAGCTCCTCCACTCTAGAAGGAGCTTTAGACAATCAAAATTCAAGCTCTCAGCCCACCAGCTGATGCTCTTTTGGGTGTGTCTGAGGGAGGTGCAGTTGAGGAGCAGGTGGGGGCCTGTGTTGGGGATGTGAGTCCTGCATATCCCCTTGGCACGCAGAAACCTCAGGGTTGGAGAAATCAGGTTTGGGGGCCTGCTTGGGAACTATTGGGGCCACCTTAAAACAACTCTGTATTTGCCTAGATGCTTTATTCACCTTTGAGCAAATAGGGGAAGTGTTTGCAGAACAAGTGTGGGGTTGGTTGCCTGGTGGCACTGGAAATGAGATGCATGAAAACTCGCACTAGTGACTACAAACTGTCAGCAATGACTCCACCTGGCAGTGGACTTTTGAGGAGGTACACAGTAGACCCATGCCAAGGAGCATCTTCTGCAGTGTTGAAGTACACCATGCCTTCACCATACTGTGTCATGTAGCTGTGCTGTGGTGCATCCACACATCTGTGTGGCAGTGCATCAGGCATGTGCCATAATGTACTATGTAGCTGTGCCAAAGTGCGTTTGAATTCTTGCCATGAAATATCCTGCCCTAAGTGTGCCTCTGGGCCTATGAAAGTATGGTAGTCCTTCACCCTTATGTCCTGCAGAAGTGCCGTGGGGAAACAGTCCTAATCCTAGAGACTTCACCTGTTTGTACTGCCAGGCACAGTTCAGAAGCTTGGTACACCATGTATCTGCGTAGTGCCTGTCCTACACTGCAATACTCTTGTTTTTCCCCAAGACAGAGTTTCTGTATAGCTTTGGAGCCTGTCCTGGAACTATGCGTGGGCCGGGTATTTCACGGCAAAGATACGTGGGTATGCTATGGTATACGCCAAATGCCTCGTGGCACAAATACATTGTGTACTATGGTATAGCTGGATTCCATTGCTGTACAGATGTGTGGTTTAATATACAGGCCAGTTGTCTCATGCCACAGATATGTGGGTGTACTACAGTATGGCCAGGGTGTATACTATGGTAAATTCCAGATGTCTCGCGGCACAAATACATGGGACCCTAAAATAGAGGTCAGATGTCTTGTGGCACAAATACATGGTGTACTACGGCACAGCTGGATTCCATTGCGGCACAGGTTGTCTTATGCCACAGATACGTGGGTGTTCTGCAGTATGTGCTGGGTGTATTGCGGCAAAGATATGTGTGTATACTATGGTATACACCATAGATCTTGCAGCAAAAATACAAGGGACCCTACAATCGAGACCAGCTGTCTCGTGGCACATATACATGGTGTACTACGGTACAGCTGGATTCCATTGTGGCCCAGGTAAGTGGTTTAATACATACAGTCCGGTTGTCATGCCACTGATACGTGGGTGTACTACAGTATGGGCCGGGTGTTTTATGGCAAAGATATTTGTGTATTCTATGGTATATGCCAGAGGCCTCGCGGCACAAACACATGGGACCACACCAAGTCCAGATGTCTTGTGGCACAAATACATAGTGTACTACGGTACAGCTGGATTCCATTGCGGCAGCGCTATGTGGTTTAATACATACAG